>JAIUZE010074709.1:0-41498 GCA_022085475.1 Heliosperma pusillum | reverse complement strand
TGATGATTTTTTTATGTTCAAGTCTAATTGGTAAAGACTCTGTTTCTAGCCGGTTTGACCAAACGGGTTTGGTCAAACTAAGATCTAGTCAGCCCCGTTTTGACTGATGACCCGTCGCGGGACTCGGGTCGGGGATTTGTCTTCAAGTAAGGTTGTATTTAATTAATGAATTAGCCTTAGTAGATATGAGGCGATATGATATTTGATTTTTATTTATATGCAATTAGTCACATGATAGGATGTTTTTCCCGTGACTGTTTAATTATATGGTTGGTGTCGTCCTAGGAAGGTCGAGTAATGAAAACCGACAACTGTCTTATACATACAATTCCCTAACCTCGTTCAACGTTCACCCTGGGTACACGTAAGTGTATTTTCCCCAGCGGAGTCGCCAAACAGTGATACACGGGTTCACGACCCTTTCCGAGGCCGTGGCGCTCGTGGAACCATGGACGGAGAAACGAGGGACAAGCGTAGAAATACGCATTTGTGGAGTCGCCACCAACTTTTGTGTGAAGTTGGAACCGTTCGAATACCTCATGTCATGTCAAGACATAAAGCGATGACATGAACACTAAGAACTCGTTACCCTTAGCAGTCTATGTGTAGAATGACTCTCGTGGATGCTTATGAACACGGATGTTCAAAGAGATCTGGAGTAAGGGGTGAGGGTACGTATTAGGAAGTTCTTTAATTGCACACCTAATCCCGCCCGCCTCGGTAGCGGCCTCTACTTATGATTAGTGAAACTCATCTGTACCCGCTGCGTCATTTCCCAAGCACTTTCCTACTTTGAAAGAAAGATTTCCGCGTTTCTTTTATGGAATTGCGGTTAATTTCGAATTCTTCTAAATAAAATACGGATATATTTTACCAAGAAAGATAAGTTTTGAAATATTAAAATATCCGGAATATTCTCGAGCGTTCAAACACGGTTTATACAAAATGAAGCGGTTTTTGTTCCGGACTCCAAAATGACTCTAATGACTGTCAAAACCAACGTATCGACACGTAAATGACGACCAAGGGGTAGATACAAGTATTTGAGCTATCACTTGACGACAAACTTATGAACTGTCATAAATCGTTTCGCATACAATGCATGCGGCACAATCATCACTGGGTGGTTGGCGGAAGGTGTAGATTCGGGGTATATACAAATGGGGGATCACCGGACTATAACATGCATAACCACCCTGGGAAGAGTGACCAGACCAAACAAAAGAACAACAAACATGACCGACGACGAGACCACCTTGGTCAACCAGAAGACTAACCAAATAAGGTGGGGGAAGGGGCGAGGGGGAGGGGAACACCTCATCGGTGAATACTCCAGTGAATGCACTAATGGCAGCGGCGGTGACGGAAGTACGGGAAAACAGCGGCGACAATCGGAAACTGTAAATTAAACTACGAAAAGGGCAAGATGGAAGTAGGCTAGAAATCGCAACGATCCACGAGGCCAGATGAGTCGGAACAGAAACCACCACCCGGGAAGCCAAGGAAGAAATAGAAGGTTATTGTGTTAATTGATAGGGTGATGAAGGTTCGCCGGAGATGGGCCAAGGCGTAGCCGCAACTCCGGCGAAAGGAGTGGAGCAGTTAGAGGAGAGAGTCGGTGGGTGGCGGCTGTGGCAGATCAAGTTTTAGGTTTTGAGGGGTAATAACGATAATACTTACTTTTTGTTAGAAGCGTAAATATTGTTTCATAAATTTTAAACAATTCAAATTTAGTACGACTTGTATTGGTTTAGCTAAAGTGACTTATTATTAAATGGATCAAACTATTATACATATGATCTTACATTGGACTTGTTTACGACGAACTTTAATTGTTATATCATCTAACAGTTTCACAAATAATTCTGATGAGCCAAAAAGTCTGTGTGAAAAAAAAAATTGAGGAATCCAAGTAGGATGTAAACCCTTCATATCAATTCATTATGCGTAAAAGTTTAAACAAGCTTCACTGTTCCCGTTTTAATTGCCTTTTCAAACTCTCATGTTGCGGTCCACCGTTCGCCTTCGTTCCGCCACCATTTTGTGTGAAACTGGCAATGTTGCATTCCTCACTTTTTACTAAAATTCTATGCTTTGGTTTTTGTAAAACAATTTCTTATTTAATGTAAAATAGGTCGCAATATCCCTTACCACAGAAACAGCTGGAGTAGTTGCGGTATCGTTGGTGATTTAAGTGAAATCGTCGTCCATTCGGTGTAGTCGGGTTTGGTTCAAATATGGGTGAATTAGGATATACTATATTGTGGGTTTGGGAGTGCGGAGTGCACACTCACGTAAGTAATTTCCTAGTTTGCGGTTTAGTAAATGATCAAGTAATTACAAAAATGATTTTTATGTCTACGTATTTTTGGCATGTTTTATGATTAAACTTAGGATTTGGTGAAACCTTGTGGTTATCCTTTTCGTTGGATTTGGTGAAATCCTATGATTATCATGTTCATTGAATTTGGTGAACTCCTATGATTATCATATTCATTTAATTTGGTGAAACCCTATTAATCTATTCATTAAATATGGTGAAATCTTATCATTATCTTTTTCTTTGGCCACTATATATATATATATATATATATATATAGAGGCAAGTTATAATGAGTCCACCTTCAAAATTGAGTCCATGAGTCCTCATCTAGCCCTTTGGATGAAAGAGATGGAGGGACAAGATTAGAACAAGATGGAAGGCTAAGATTAAAAGAAAAATGAATGGACAAGATTAGAACAAAATGAAGGGATAAGATTAGAACCAAATGAGTGGGTTTTAATGACTTTCACCTACATTACGAGTATAACTTCAACTATTATTTTTGTAATTTTAAGCTAAAATGTGATTTCGACTATATAAATTTGGATTTATGTAACTTTAAGACAAGTTTATGTGATTTTTACCTTTTTATGAGGGTAACTTTAGTCGTTAAGAGTGTAACTTCAACCATTATTTGTGTAACTTCAAAATAAAATTTGATTTCGAGTATATAAATTTGAATTTATGTAACTTTAAGATAAATTTATGTGATTTTTACCTTTTTATGAGGGTAACTTTAGTCATTAAAAGTGTAACTTCAACCATTATTTGTGTAACTTCAAAATAAAATTTGATTTCGAGTATATAAATTTGAATTTATGTAACTTTAAGATAAGTTTATGTGATTTTTACCTTTTTATGAGGGTAATTTTAGTCATTAAGAGTGTAACTTCAACCATTATTTGTGTAACTTCAAAATAAAATGTGATTTCGAGTATATAAATTTGAATTTATGTAACTTTAAGATAAGTTTATGTGATTTTTGCCTTTTTATGAGGCTAACTTTAGTCATTAAGAGTGTAACTTTAACCATTATTTTTTGTAACTTTAAACTAAAATGTGATTTCGACTTTATAAATTTGAATTTATATAATTTTAAAATAAATTTATGTGATTTTAGTTTTTTTTATGAGTATAACTTCAATTCTTAATTGCGTAACTTTAAGTCAAAATATGATTTAATTTCAACATTTTTATAAGTGTAACTTTAACCTTTAGTGAAACTTTATTTATTAATTGTGTAACTTTAGTCAATTATAGTGTAACTTTATACTAAAGTGAGATTTAATATATTAATTTGAATTTTTTAAGACATGTTTAGGTAACTTTAGTCTTTTCTAGTGTAATTTCAGTCCATACTAATGTAACTTTAGTTATTAATAGCGTAACTTCAGTCCTTAATAGGGTAACTTTAGTCCATAGCTGTGCAACTTTAATACATAATTGTGCAACTTTAGTACATAATTGTGCAACTTTAGTACATAACTGTGCAACTTTAGTATACAACTGTGTAACTTTAGTACACAACTGTGTAACTTTAGTACATAATTGTGCAACTTTAGTACATAATTGTGCAACTTTAGTACATAATGATGTAAGTTTAGATCTGGAAAAAAATATATATAAAAAAATGATATCTTACATAAAAATAAGTGAATCGAAAAAAAAAGGGCAGATCTGGAAAAAAAACATATAAAAAAAATGAGAATAAAAAAAGATAGAAAAACAAGAATAGAATTAGACTAGTGTAACTTTAGTCCATACTAGTGTAACTTCATTCTTTATCTATGTAACTTTCATTAGAGAACTCTTAAATGGCGTAACTTTAGTCCATATTTGTATAACTTTAGTACCCAAGGGTGTAACTTTAAGAATAGAATAAAAAAAGATAAATAAAAAATAGAAAAACAAGATCTAAAATATAAAAATCATCCAAAACAAAAAAAAACGAGAATAAATAAATATAAAACAAATAGGTTACACAAAAAAAGGTTAGTAAAAAACGAATCTAACATAAAACACAGAAAAACATAAGAAATATTTTTTAAAAAAATAAGATCTACAAAAATAGTGAATCACGAAAAAAAACAAAGTATATCTAAAAAACAAAATAAAAAATATAAAAATGAGATCTAAAATAAAAATAAAAAACATAAAAAATCTAAAAATTGAAAAACGAGATCTGAAATGGTGGTAGATGGTTTTGTTTTACCCATTTTTTTCAGATCTAAAATGGTTGTAATTTTTTTGTCCTCCACCAACAACCAACAAAATTTAAGAAAAAAAAACAAGATCTTAAAAAAATAAAAAAAACATACACTAAGAAGAAAAATTTTAAAAAATAAATACGAGAACTAAAGAGGAAGTGCAAATCTGAAAAGAAAAAAAAAAAAAAGAAATAGGAGGCAGCAGGGGCGGAAGGAGAAAGGCAGGGAGGAGGAGGAGGTGGTGGTGGCGGGAAGAGGTGTCCGGTGGTGGTGTCGGGTAGGGCTTTTGTTTCTTTTTTTTTTTTGGTTTTTTTAGAGGAATGTAGAGAGAGAGAAAGGAGGTAGAAAGAGAAAGGGATGATGTGAAAATGAGAGAAAAAGTGAGGAAAGAGTATTTATATTAGGGTTTGAGGGATTGGATTGGGTGTGTCTCTTAATCTAAGCCCTTCATTTTGTTCTAATCCTAACCCTTCATCCTCTTAATCTATGGGCTTGGATGAGGATTCAAGGACTCAAAGTTAAGGGGGAGACTCATTTGAACCCACCTCTATATATATATATATATATATATATATATATATATAGAAGCCATGCACTTTATTAGTGATACATTACAACATTATAAACATTTCATTAAAAATTTTATAACAAAAGAAAACTTGATCATTTTACACGGAACTTCATTAATACTCCATTATTAGAATTTATAATCTTTGAGTGTCATTTCATACTAATACACCATTAGTATTCTCTTCTTTTGGTGCCGAACAAAGAGGGCAATTATAGTCTTATCCCACAAAAATAATTCGTGAAACCCGAGGCATGTAATAGGGTCGAATAGTTTTTGAAGGAAAATGTTACGTGCATGATTCTACAATGTGTCCAGGAGATATAGTTTATTTTCCGTTTGGTTGTCTCGCTACGGTTTTCGACATTTTTGTAGACCCTCTATATCAAACAGCAGTGTCTCGTTTGTAGGGGTGACAATCGGGTCAGGCGGGTCGGGTTCGGGTCGGGTCATGTCGGGTTCGGGTCGTATCGGGTTCGGGTCGTATCGGGTCAGACAACCCTTTCGGGTCGCGTCGGGTCGGGTTCGGGTCGTTATCGGGTCGGGTCATTTTCGGGTCAAATGATACATCGGGTCGGGTCGGGTTTGGGTCGGGTCGTAATCGGGTCCGGTTATTTTTTCGCAATATTTCAATATTTTTCCATTAAATCTAGTTTTAAATTATTATTTGGTTTAATTAATTCATTATTAAGTCAAACATATCAATTTAAACAATAAATCACTTTCATTTTGATCATTATTAAGGTTAATAATTGTCAGAGCGTCAATTTAATCGGGTCAATATCGGGTCGGGTCAATGTCGGGTCGGGTTCGGGTCGGGTTCGGGTCACTGATTTTCGGGTCGTCAACGGGTTACGGGTCGTCATCGGGTCGGGTCGGGTCGGTTTCAGGTTGCAGTATTCTCGGGTCGGATCGGGTCGGTTTTGCTCGGGTTTCGGGTCGGGTCACTCGGGTCGGGTCAGACTTGCCAGCTCTACTCGTTTGTGAGCGTAGTTCTCTTAACTAGAGTCGACCCATTTGAAACCGAGACTTCGGGAGATATCCCTTGATGTGTAGAACCGTCTTATGGTGGTTGTTTTTTTAAAATATGTGGGTTTCATCAATCAAATGTTAGTTCTTCGAACCTGTCACTATTTCGTTCCTACTTCAAGCATCCAACTTTAAACCACTATATTTCCTTCTTTTCCTAATGGATTTTGATGATGTTTGCGTCGTTTTCTTCCTCTCTGCCCTCTTCATAGTAGTGTAAGTGGTTCCCTTTATTTTTTTTTTTAAACTTTCTTTCTAGCCTTGAAATGGGGCGACGACTATTTATATTGGACTTGTTGTTTTCGCAAGAAAAAAAACTTGGACCTTTTTCGGATGTCATATTATTTTGTGAGGAGTCAATTGAGGATTCATTGCTAATGTAACGTTGATTGATGTTCTCGGTATTACATTGTAGTAATATAGCTATGTGCAAAGTAGACCGATTGGTAGCCGTGAATGTGTTGTTGTTGTTTGTGGATGATTCTGGGTCAGATAGTCTAACATGAATAATCGATGGTCACATATAAATTTATAAAATCTAGCAAATGCAAATAGATTTGTGTATTAAAGGCACTAATTTATGTACCCATTTACTGATATGCCCATAATACTAATTAGTCTATCTACCAATAACCATGGAACATATCTCACCACCATAACCACTAACTACCACCATCCCCCCATTCACAAGCGGTCGCCCCATCACCAACTTCATTCAACTCCGCCACCCAAGTGACCCAACCTCTAGTACACCTCACAACTGCGACTCACCAGATCTCATTCTACGACAACCTCATCCCCACTCTATCACTATATCAAGTATTAATAATACCCCACAACCACCCATCCACTGGTCTATTACCACCAGCAACCAAATCGGGATCCAATTTGATTGACGAGAGAGGTGTGACCATGATTTCCTTCCCGTTCTACTCGTCGACATCACCAAGCGATGCAAAACTGATTGATGAAGAGTGAAGACTTTAGAGTGATGTTTAATCTACGGCGTATCGACGACATATGAGTCTCGTTTTCTAACGATTGTACCGTCGACGGTGACGGTCGTCGAAGCTCTGGCGATGCCCTTACTGGGTCATAAGTGTGAGGGAAGTATTAAGAGTGAGTGGTTTAGATTATAGGTGAGAGAGTGAGAGTCTTTGATTTTCAATATGTACCATAGATTTATTTTAATCTCACAGTTACTATTTAGTTTGTAAGTTTTCCCCCGACTCCCCAAGAATGAGTTCACACGAGATCCTGATTCTCTCTCTCTATTATATATATATATATATATATATAGAGTGAGCATCCGGTGAGTCCATCTTCTTAGGTGAGTATGGTCCTATGAATAAGGACCATTAGATTAAAAGATCCAACAGCTTTCGTTGAACCACGTGGACAAATTTCAATTGAAACCAAAAGAGAGTATTATAAAAGAGATAATTTATAGAAATTTTTGACATAATCACAATTTTTTTCTCTCTCTAAAACCGTCGGTCTCTCTCTAAAGCGCGCATTAATTCAGCCTTTAATTCTTCAAAACAACTACAATAATCACATTAAAATCAAGTTGATATCTTCAGTAAATCTTCTCTAATTCTTCAGAAACTTCCGAATAATGAAGAGGTATCAACATCAATTAGGTTTAATGATATGTAATAACTGCTAACTTTATGTTTGAATTTGTGTTGCGTGCTATTGATTTCCGTGTTCTTCGTGTTTAGAGATTTATTGTTGTTCCTGTTGTTATTATTTTTTTTTTTATTATAAGCATTGATTTGAAGAAATTTTTAATTGATTTAGGGTTAATATTTTGCATGTTGTTGCTGTTCAAAAGTATTAGGTTTAATTTGAGTATTTCTGTTGTTGATGTTCAATTATTAATTGATGAAATCAATTCTCGTTTTTGTTTTCTTAGAAATTGAGAAATTATCTTTTTCTAGGTTTTACCTAAAAATTAGGTTTAATGATTTGTAGTAACTGCTTACTTAATGTTTGATTTTGTGTTGCGTGCTATTGATTTCCGTGTTCTTTGTGTTTACAGATTTTAGGCAAAAACATGTTGTTACTAATAATAATAAAATCAGAAACTAAGTATTTTCTGCAACTTTTTTAGCACCATAGTTTTCAAAGAGTAGCAATATTACTGTAAACAGAGTAACAAATTTTCTGCAACAAAAGAGCGTAACTATGTTACAATAACGATGGTACTGTAACAGTGTTACTCTTATTCTTTTTCATTGAAGTTTTTACTGGTATAGTGTATATGTTTCATCCGCGAAATAGTATTCGACGATGTTGTTACTGTTATACTGTAGCTATTACTGTTATGCTGTTACTAATCGTATGATGTTGGTTTTAAAAAAACGTTTTCAGGAAAGGAGACTTGCTGGAGGAATCAGCTATTCCAAAGAAGACCAAGAAGCCACCATCAGGTAACACACCAACCAAGAAGGCACAAACAGAGAAAATGCCAAAGGCAACAACAGAGAAGCCGGTGATAGAGTCTAAGGAGGCTCCTACAAAGAAGGCACTGTCTGAAAAGGCATCTAAGGGACCTAAGGCAACACAAACACCTACAAAGAAGGTGTTGCCTACAGAAAAGGTTCAGACAAAGAAGGCATCTAAGCCACCGGCAAAAGAAACCAAGAAGGCAGTAAAGGCGTCAACACACCAAACTAATAATGCACAAGAAACAGGAGAAAAAAAGGTTCCCAAGCCTCTGAAGGAAAAGGCACTGAAAGTGCCAGCAGAAAAGTTATCTCGAAAAAGTATGTAACTATGTTAAACCAACGTTGAATATATTGCCTTGCAAAAATTGTCACAAAGTATCTCTTTTACCGTAACTGTGTTACTGTGTTGTTCCAATATATTGTTAAAAATATTATGTTTAAAGTATCAATGTCCCTGTAACGTTGTGACAGTAACCTTGTGACAGTATCAATGTCCCTGTAGCGTGAAACATTGTTATTTTAATATTATATGGTGCTAATATAGAATTTTTATGACAGGCCGGATAAATACAATAACAGATGCAGGGCTCAGTCATTAGTCGATGTTATGGCGAAGCTATCTGGACAACAAAAGAGGGTTGTTCGCGAAATTGGGTTCGGGGGACTACTGCATATGGAGATAACAGTAGTGCCGAAAGGCCTAATTGACCTCCTTATTGAGGCTTTTGATGATGAAAGCTACAAGGTCAAAGTTTCCGATACAAAGGAGTTTGTCCTCTCACACTTTGACGTGCACGACATGTTTAAACTTCCGATTGAGGGTAATGATGTAGAGCTGACCACGACTGGTCGCTCGGCGTTGACTGAGGATACTGTTTTAAAACAGAAATGGAGAAAGAAGTTCAACATCAATGGTAATGAGAACATACCACTTAATATGGTCTCAAAGTGGTTTACGGATAATAAGGGTGCTTGTGGTGATGAGTTCAAGCAGGTGTTTGTTCTGTATGCACTTTCTACATTTTTATCACCGACACCAAAATATTCTGTTGATTTCAAGTTGTTGAAGGCGGTGGAAGATGTTAAGAAGATCAAACAATATAACTGGTCCAAGTATGTCATGGAAAAGTTAGCTGAGGGCATTCGAGCGTTGAAGATGGGAGGGAAAAATCTATGTGGGTGTATCGTAATGCTCATTATTGCCTACCTTCACCGGTTTGAGTTCAATGGTGAAATCCAGCCTACCGAGTTACCTCTGATCAAACACTGGTCAGATACAAAGCTTTTAAAAAGAGTGAACGAAGAGCCAAGGCTCGGTTATCTAGGGGACGGTGACATGACAGAAACAGACTACCCAATCTGTGAACACTCTGGATTGCCTTTTGAAGGTATAAAAAAGACTATTTACTGATACTGGTGTCACAGTTACTAATACTATTACAGTAACATTATTACAGTAACGTTATTACTGTATCTTTGTAACAACATTAATATGTTGCTGAATTTCAAAATGCAGATCCTGAGCAGTGTGAGGAGGACAAAGCTGAGGTTTTTTGTCATAAAGATGATGAGGGAAGGGATTGCATATTGATGGAGAAGTTTCCTGGCATTGAAACAGATGACGAGTTGAAGCAAAAAGCTCTTGATGTGAGTGGTTTTTCGTAATTAATTTTTGTAACCTTGTTATTATATTTGAACTTGATTTCTAATTTTTTTTCCTGTTGTGTATCTGCTTAGGATACACATCTGATGCTGCTTATGATTAAAAGGGATTCAGACCTCGTTCACCAGTCAATTCTGCAACGATTGGCAGTGTTCGAAACAAAGAAGGCTGGGAAGTCAGTGATAAAGCCTATCTACCGTAGTTATACAGACGACGTGGTCAGAAAGGCTGAAGCATTGAAGAGGAGAGCCAATGACTTTCCAGTATTTACAAGTTCAAAAAGCAGTAAAAAGTTGAAAGCATTTCCAAGCCCGAAAGTTCGGAAAACTACTGCTGTTGGAGACTCGGAAAGGTCCAACTCCATTGTTTCTGAGGTCTTAGAAGATTTAAAAAGCAAGAAATATCATCATTTTGCAGTGGAGGATGAAATCAAAGATGATGACAATGCCGAGGACAAGACTGGTGAAAGTACAGAAGATGAGGGGGATGGCGAGGAAGACAATGATGACAATGATGACAATGACGATGATGACGTTGATAAACATGAGGGTTATGCAAAAGAGGTTGACAAAAATGAGATGAGTGAAGGGGATGCTGATGAAGAGGCTGATGAAGATGAGGCTGATGAAGACAAGGCTAATGAAGAGGCTGATGAAGACGAGGCTAATGAAGAGGAGGAGGACAATAGAGACCAGGCTGATGAAGAAGTGGATATCAATGAAGAGGATGAGGGTGAAGGGGAAGGGGAGGAAGAGGAGGGTGAGGAAAAGCAGGGTGACGAAGAGGAGGTAAATGATGATGAGGAGGCTGATGATGGCAAAATTGAGAAAGGGAATGATGATGATGAATCTGATGAAGAAGAAACAGGTGACGGTGATGAAGATGACAGTGCTGGTGCTGATGAAGATGGGAGTGCTGGTGCTGATGAAGATGGTGAAGATGGAAGTGCTGATGGTAATGAAGAAGAAACAAGTGAGGGTGGTGAAAATTCTACTGGCGAGGCAGATGAAAAAGCAACAGGTAAAGGCAAATTAGTAACATTGTTACTGTATTGATATTACACTTACATATGATAATTATTGATATTCAATTACTGTTGATACAGATGAAAGGGAATATGATGACAAGGAAGAAGAAAGACGTGGATGTGATGATAAAGAACCCGGTGATGATAAACTGACGGGTAAAAGAGAAGAGGAAGACGCTGATGATAAAGACGAAAAAGTGGAGGGCACTGGTGATGCCAAAGAAGAAGATGCCACTGCTGATGGCAATGAACAAGGTGAGGAGGAGGAAGCTGATGATAAAAATGAGGAAGATGCTTCAACTGAGGACAATGGGGAAAACAATGTTACAGCAGAAGAAGAAGATGTGGATGAGAAAATTGGTGAGGAAGATGTAAAATCCGGGGATGGGGATGTTGAGACAGCTGAAGATGCTACCAGTCAGGGCAGTCAGGTTGGATATGGAGATGATGATGACGATTCAGTTGATATAGTTGACGACGGTGGTGAAGTTGACTATGTTGACGATTGTAGCAGCGAGGTCTTGTTGCCCGATTCTGAGGAACTAACAGGTGACAGGTATCTGTTACATTCAGATTCAACTGAAGAGTGGATGCGCATAATGGATCCCTGTTATGGCTGCACATTAGATTGTGGTGAACCGACATTGGATCTAATACTCGTGTCCAGCACTATGATTGAGCATGAGCAGTTGATGAAGCCTGTGCTTTCGTTAAGGAAGGAAATAATTGATTATTGTTTCCTTCACGATGATGATGACCTGGAAAAGTCGTAAGTTGTCTGTTTATTTATTTACAACGCAAGGCTTTATTGAATATGTTACAGTATTAAATTTACTTTTGTTTTTAAGGAGTTTTTACGCTACATCGTTACTGTAATAACGTTACTGTAACATCGTTACTCTTTAAAAAGATTTTGGTGAATAATCTTCCAATTTATATAACAGGCAAAGGCTGGCTACCTATGGATTAAATAACTTCTTATCAAGGGAAGATATAATGTCATTAGCTCCTTCAAATCTTATAGTTACACATGTGATTGAATGTTGGTCAGTCATGCTAAATGAAATGACATTTCGGAAGTTAGCAAGTGATAGACCTTCCAGGATATTCTTGGGCCTGAACCATGCCGTAAGTTATTACTAACAACTCTGGTAAAATTGAATTTATCGATGCTTACTTTAATGTGTGCATCTATTTTTTTAGAGACCCTTGGAGAGTTTACTTGCTCCAAAAAATGTTAGTGTGACATATTTGCGAGAAGAAGTTTTGCAGTCCTTCAAACACTGGAGCAAAATGTGCATGAATCCACTCCATTTTGACAGTGAAATGGTAACAGTGTTACAGATAATATTTTTTTCTTTTCTCAGTCTGAAAAGAGTATGAAACTGTTTATCTAATACATGTCATTGCAGATCTTCATTCCTCTCATCCTTGAGAAGCACTTTTTTTGTGCTTGTATAAATTTCATTTCAAAGAAGGTTGATTATCTCGACAACAAACAGTACTATGCCAGGTCGCGAAAAGTAAAGATGGCAAGGATAGCTGTAAGTCTCCTCTACTTTTATACTAATTATTGACTTAAATGATTTAAACAGTCACTACAGTAACGATGTTACTTTTTTATGTTAGACAAATATTATGGGCAAGTTTTTGATCCAGCTTGGTATTGAAAAAGGTTCTGAAGTGGAAAGTTACCCAATTCAGAACGTCAAGTTCAAATGGCAGAACAATGACTATAACGTGGACTGCGGCTTCTTCATGATGTTGCACATGATGTTCTACACGGGGACAGTCTTTGATTGTGGCCTGAATGACGCACAACAAAGAATACTGTACCATGCTGAAATATGTGCGACACTGGTCCTTAGTGACTTGAACGAATCGCGGGATGACGTTCTCACTAAAATTTTAGAATTCAACAAAACAAGGGGGGAGTTGAAGGAAAAACTGTTGCACCAAAGGAAGGAGGAAGAGGTGATGTTGTTGGCTTTAGAGACAGTTGAAGCAGCATTTATGTTGGCAAAGGAGCAACGTGGTGAGAAGGAGATTCGTTCATGTATCAAGGGGGTGAGGAAGAAGTCGGTTGCTCATAAACCCTCGAAAAAGAAGGTTACTTTTAAATTACCTGAAGTAGGCGAGGAGGTAAAAATGAAATCCCTTGATGATGCTGATATGGGATGTTCTCTAGACTGTGGTCCTATTGACAATGACTTATTCCTAGTGTCTGAATTTATGAGAATAAATCAGACACTATTGTCGACCACATCTAATCTCAGAAGGGAGGTACTTGATTATGCATTCATCAATGATGACTATCCGGAGAAAAGGTATCAAGTATTTTTTAATTGTGGACTATTACTTTAGCTTAAAATCCACCAGTTGCAATGTTGTTACTGTAACACTGATACTGTTACACTGTGACGGTAACCCTTTTGACTGTGTAGAATATTGACTTATCTCGTCTATGATGTAACAGTGAAACCCTCGCTGTCTTTAGAGGAACAATGAAGTTAACAAGAGAAGATCTCCTCTCGGTACAGCCAAAATTTCATACAAAGGAGATTGTGGTAGAATGTTGGTCTCTCCTCTTAAATCAAATGAAGTACAGCAGAACACGCTCGCGCGTGAAGGCTCCAGTTTCACTGTACTTTGGAATACTTCACATGGTAAGCCTTTCGTTTAACACGTTTTGTTCAAGCCAATTCGAAAATATGGTGTAACAACTTAAAATTAATCTCTGTTTTGTGATACAGAATCTTTTAAATGCTGTGATGCAAGAGGAAAGTGACCCAGAAGAACTGGTAACAGAATTGTATGAATATTGGGAGAATTTTTTAAAGTTGTCAAACAGGGTAACTGGCATACTTGACGCTGACCTCATTTTCTTTCCTTGTAAAGCCGACAATCACTACTTTTGCGTCTGTATTAACTTTGTTAATGATGAGGTTAGTGTCCTCGACAATCAATCATATGCAGAATGGGAGTCCTCGAAAACTTATCAGATTGCAAAGGCAGTAGTAAGTCCATTGAGAATTTTGCCTTATTTTTTCAATAAATTTTTAAGGTAACGGTTTTACACCGTAAAAATTTGATGGACTTTTTTTTGTTTTCAGACTTCTTGCTTAGTTGACTATATGGACAGTAATGGCGACCAGAGGGTAGAAGATTTGATCCATTTCGATGTTGTAAATGTTAAGTTTGAGTGGCAGTCACGGATTTCCAATGATGAAGAGTCGGCATGTTTCCTTATGATGACTGTTGCCAACTTTATGGGACTGACGTTTCGATTTAAACTTGAAAGCAAGTTAGCTCGTCGGGCATATTGTGCACAAATAGTTGGGTGTTTGCTATTAGCTGACATCAATGAAATAAGGACAGAGTTGTTGGAAGCTGTGCAGGTTTTCAAGGGAAAAAAGAAGATTATTTGGCCTGACCTACAAGTAAGGAGAAAAGCTCTTAAAGAAAAGAAAGGTAACACAACTGAAGATGAACAGGAGGACAGAGATGAAGAGGTTCAGGAGGCACCGAAAAAGATCAACACCGAGTTGCCTATCCTTCGTCCTAGATTCATAAACAAGTGATGATGTTGTGTTTTTATTATGAACAATGTGAATGTAAAACTATTACTACGTTGCTGTATTTTCATTATGAACCTTGTGTCTTTTTTACAGTATGCTTGTAATACTGTCTATGTAACACTGTTACAGTAGCTGTAAAACCTTATGTATGTGACAATGATTTTAATATAGTAGTATTTGTGTTTGTTAAAACGCAATTACAGTATTTTGTTTTTGTTAGTTGCACAACAAATTATCATCTCAATTAAAAGTGCTAAGATTAAGAAATATTTGGGTGACTTGTTAACTGAAGATCAGGTGTATTTAAAATACGTATTAGAGATTTGTTCTAAATTATAATGATTCATGTTACTGTATCAATGTGACAGTTACAGTAGCGTGCACGTAATACTGTAACTGTCAGTTTATTTTTTTTTTTAATCATTGTGAATAGCAGTTTAAATGCAACGTGGAGAGCAGTTAATTGAAACATGAGCAGTTAATTGCAACGTGGAGAAGGTAAGATGAACAGTTTATTGAAAGGTTAACCATTTGAATTACAAAACAAAACTGTTTATATTCCAAAAACACTATAAATACTCTCATAAGTTTTCAGTTTTTTAACATTCCTCTAAAAAAACAAATAAAGCCAAAAAAAGAAACAAGAAGTTTTTCTTACTTGCAAAGGTTTCCATTCTTTTTTTTGTTCTTTTAGTTAAAATATTTCGAGTGCCTTATATGCACTAATTTACCTTGCTAACTGTTTAATGACTCTTATTTAATCGTTTTAATCGTGTCTAACTGTTTTAATAACCTTGCTAACTGTTTTAATCGTTTTCATATTACTGTAATGGCGTTACTTTAGTAACAATGCTACAGTTATGTTTTTTATAATTTATTTTGTGTTCACTGATGCAGAAAGAAGGCGTCCAAAAAATGGATCAGATACAGAAAATGCTTGCAGATACCCAATTCGACCTAAAAGAAGCAGTTGGTCAAAGAGATGCATTTCATGAGGAACTTATCCTAGCCCTTGCTAGGCTAGAAGAAATTGAAGAACGTGAAGAAGCGCTTTACCAAAAATTCGAGCAGATGAAAAGAAAGAATGAAGATAATGAAGCGCATCTGAAATTTTTGGAGGCTGAGAAAGTCTCTATTGCTAGGCAACTAGAAATAGCAAAAGACAACAAATACAACGAAGCTGATATGGATCGCCATTTTCTTCTAGGTGTTACTGCTTTAAGGGAGGCATATACTAAAGCCAACCCTTCCATTTATGTAGATTGGCCTGTGGTTGTGAAGGCTATGGAAATGATGGAGGGTTACAAAAAAAGTCTTAAGGAAGAACTGCTAGAAGGTGAAAGCAGTGTCCATGGTCCTGTCAACAAACGCCCCAAAAGGGCCTAAGTAATGTTGTTACAGTTTTAGGGTTAAGTAAGGCTAAGGGTTTATTTCATTTTATGTTCCAAGTAAAAAACTATGTTTCTTTTGTTTGTTTGTAATTTCATTTTATGTTCCAAGTAATGTTGTAATTTCCTAAGTAATGAAATTTGCTTTTTTTTATTAATCAGATTAATGCTAATATTGATTGTGCGAGAATTTATGAAAAAGAAACACTAATGAAGTGCCAGTAACAGTAATAAATATACAGTATGCGTGATACAGTATCAACATTTATGACTGCAACGTCGCATTTAAAAGCAAACTATCCTAAAGACAACAAACAATAGTATAAAGATGGTACAGTCATTTGATAATATTGTCATTCATTTAAGAGGGGAACATCGTATTTAAAACGGAACGGAAAAGGGTTTAGGGTTGGATTAGGCGTCACCGCTTCGCGGAGCCGCCTAATCCAACCCTAAACCCTTTTCCTTATAATACTAATTCGTAATGCAAAAGCAAAAACTAAACCCTAGGAGGGGACGAGTGATACCCTGTCGTGGCCGACATTAAAAGAGTGTAATGACTAACCTAAAACGAGGACGGAAAAGGGTTTAGGGTTGGATTAGGCGTCACCGCTTCGCGGAGCCGCCTAATCCAACCCTAAACCCTTTTCCTTATAATTAATAGTAATTCGTAATGCAAAAGCAAAAACTAAACCCTAGGAGGGGACGAGTGATACCCTGTCGTGGCCGACATTAAAAGAGTGTAATGACTAACCTAAAACGAGGACGGAAAAGGGTTTAGGGTTGGATTAGGCGTCACCGCTTCGCGGAGCCGTCTAATCCAACCCTAAACCCTTTTCCTTATGATGAGGACGGAAAAGGGTTTAGGGTTGGATTAGGCGTCACCGCTTCGCGGAGCCGCCTAATCCAACCCTAAACCCTTTTCCTTATAATAGTAATTCGTAATGCAAAAGCAAAAACTAAACCCTAGGAGGGGACGAGTGATACCTTGTCGTGGCCGACATTAAAAGAGGGTAATGACTAACCTAAAACGAGGACAGAAAAGGGTTTAGGGTTGGATTAGGCGTCACCGCTTCGCGGAGCCGCCTAATCCAACCCTAAACCCTTTTCCTTATGATGAGGACGGAAAAGGGTTTAGGGTTGGATTAGGCGTCACCGCTTCGCTGAGCCGCCTAATCCAACCCTAAACCCTTTTCCTTATAATAGTAATTCGTAATGCAAAAGCAAAAACTAAACCCTATGAGGGGACGAGTGATACCCTGTCGTGGCCGACATTAAAAGAGTGTAATGACTAACCTAAAACGAGGACGGAAAAGGGTTTAGGGTTGGATTAGGCGTCACCGCTTCGCGGAGCCGCCTAATCCAACCCTAAACCCTTTTCCTTATAATAGTAATTCGAAATGCAAAAGCAAAAACTAAACCCTAGGAGGGGACGAGTGATACCCTGTCGTGGCCGACATTAAAAGAGTGTAATGACTAACCTAAAACGAGGACGGAAAAGGGTTTAGGGTTGGATTAGGCGTCACCGCTTCGCGGAGCCGCCTAATCCAACCCTAAACCCTTTTCCTTATAATAGTAATTCGTAATGCAAAAGCAAAAACTAAACCCTAGGAGGGAACGAGTGATACCCTGTCGTGGCCGACATTAAAAGAGTGTAATGACTAACCTAAAACGAGGACGGAAAAGGGTTTAGGGTTGGATTAGGCGTCACCGCTTCGCGGAGCCGCCTAATCCAACCCTAAACCCCTTTCCTTATAATAGTAATTCGTAATGCAAAAGCCAAAACTAAACCCTAGGAGGGGACGAGTGATACCCTGTCGTGGCCGACATTAAAAGAGGGTAATGACTAACCTAAAAAGAGGATGGAAAAGGGTTTAGGGTTGGATTAGGCGTCACCGCTTCGCGGAGCCGCCTAATCCAACCCTAAACCCTTTTCCTTATAATAGTAATTCGTAATGCAAAAGCCAAAATTAAACCCTAGGAGGGGACGAGTGATACCCTGTCGTTGCAATATGAACGTAGACGAGAAAACTGTATTGTTACTATAACAAATCTTGGTACGTAGAAAAATATATGAGTCTTTAACAGCGTGAACTGCAGTTGAACAGAACTACATTGTTCCAAATTCAATTTATTCAATCGTAAGTAACTGTAACAAGATGAACTGTAACATCTTAACTGTAACCGCGTTACAGTATTGTACTACTTCTTTGTTGTAGTTGATTTTGCTGCAGCTTCATCAGCAATGCGAAGAGGACAAGTTCTCTTGTCATGGTCATATTTTTTATTGCAGTACGCACACAGTCTCTTTGGTTTTGCTGCCTTTGCAATGGATTGTTCTTTTGCCGAGGTCAATCTTTTTCCGCTACCCTTGTTGTGGGCTTTTATTGGTGGCAGAACAGTTATCTCGGATGAGGCAGTGCAACCCAACAACATCTCAATTTCTTGTTCTTTTGTAAGTTGTGGAGCATTAAGCGAGAATTTCTCCCGGAACTGAACAAGAACTGTAGCTAACTCATCCATGTGATCATCTTCCAAAGTATTGAGAACGTTAACTGTTGCATTGAATTCTGCCCAAAGTTTCCACAAATTAGTCTTACCAGAGTGAGCCATATCAGAATCCTTGATGATATTACCATTGGAATCAAACCTGTATTTGAAACAATAAAAATTTGTTTACGTTAACATGTTACTCTAAGGAATAATAACATTACACAGGAAAATGAAACTGTAACATTGAGAATTTGTAACATGTTACTGTAAGGAATAATAATATTAGATGCGAACCTGTCAGGTGAATGAGAATTCTTCGTCCAACGACCTAATATGTACTTGCTTGGGATTTGATTAATTCCTTTCCCGGTGTATGCCCAGATAATATGTCTGCAAAGTAATCCGGTTCTTTCGAAAAGTTTACAAGTGCAGGTAGCATCTGTGGTTGAAAGATTGAATTTAACCTGATAAGTTTTGTTTGTTTCAGCATCTTCGACACCAATTATCCTTACATCGCCCTCCTTTGCAAAGTCACTTACACCACATGTTATAGAAGACTTTATTTCCTCTTGAAACACGTAGAACACAGAGTGTGTGTAGACCGCAGCAGCATGTTTTTCTAACCGTATCTTCGTTTCTGTGACATGGAATGAACTGTCACTATCATGATCAGCACACCTTTGATTGTACCGTTGTTGGTCCATGGCAGTTTCGAACCGCATCCAGAATTCCACGAGGGTGCCAAAGTGATTCTCATATCGCTTAAAAAATGAATTGGCCCTCTCAGATCTCTGTGTTGTTCGTAATATGCAGCCCATCAGAATGTCACGATGGTAGGCAGGGATCCAACGATGTCGTTCCTCGAACATGGTTTTAAGCCATTTGTTGTCTTGAAGATTGAAATATGAAACAAGGAGGTGCCATTTCTCCTCAAACTCTGACGGGTCCAAATCAGAGTCCCACACCACAGAATTGAAGCGGGACAAGAAGTCAGTGTCTTTGCAAAGAGCTGAACCTACCTTGTCTGTGACCTTTTCAGTTATATGCCACATACAGTAACGATGGCGAGCGTTTTTGAAAACTGCAGGGACAACATTTTTTATTCCAAGACACTGATCAGTGATAATGAATCTGGGCTCCTTGTGACCCATTGCATTCATAAAATGCTGAAAAGTCCATGTGAAGGAATCTTCACTTTCATCTGTCAGCAAACATGCACCAAAGAAGATTGATTTTCTGTGGTGATCAACTCCGGTGAATGGTGTAAACACCATGGAATACTTATTTGTGCCGTAGGTGGGATCAAAACTAACGGCATCCCCAAATCGTGAGTAGTTCCGCACTGCAATTGAATCAGCCCAAAAAACCCTTGACAGGCAGTTTGATGCATCAGCTTGATATGCAAAGTAAAATCCTTTTCCAGTGGCTTGTAGCTTTTGAAGACGAGAAAGGAAGAGATCAACATCTCTTTGCCCTATATAGCATTTGATGTCTCGCTGGAAGTTTTTGAAATCAGTCACGGTAGCACCGATATTTTCGTACCCCTTCGCAAACTCTTTACACATTGCAAAAGTCTTGGCAGCCCCAATATTCAGTTTTGAATTGTCCAGAATAAGTTGCTTCTGGAATATGTCAAGTGATCTTGAAAGCTTTTCCAAATCTCGATTAGAAACGGAGGTGAGCCGATGATTATGACATTGACGAAACTCGTCAATTATAGCAGGACCCGTAAGCCCAGCAACAAGTGCAAATCTTAAAGCTGCTTTGCAGCCAATCCTAGTAATCTTGACTTTCCGTTTAACAAACTCACCATTACTGTCGTCATTGACAGTGTCATAACGTAGCCTTTGTTTATTTCCCCTGAACCCTTGACGATTGCAGACAATGAATTTCTGGTATGTTGTACCACCTCTAATAGTTTTGGCAGTGTACAGCCTAGGGGTAAATCCACATGCCCGAGCATAAACATTATAGAACTCTATACCTGCCTCAAGTGAGGGGAAGATTGTACCAACTGTTGGAGTGAACTTACTCTCAACTACTCTAATCCATTGCTCGCTTCCCTTAGGAGTATGAGAGAGAACAAGTTGATTATCTGATTGGGCAGTGTGATCGTGTTGTACGATTGGTGTCGAATGGACTGTATTGACACTGGTGGACTCTGTAAGGCAAAAGGGAAAATAAAAGATTATTGTCCATGTAAAAACGCAAAAGGTGTGAAAATAGAACAACAAATAACTGATAATACAGCGGTGTTGGTATAGTAACAATGGTACAGTAACGCTGAGACAGAAAGACAATATGTTACTATTGAAGGCGGAAAAAGAAACAAACTGCGAATTCGATTGAACAAAACCGTGATAAAATTGAAAAGCAAAGTAACGAAAATTAAGAAACGTCCTAAACTGCGAAATCATGACAGTGATCATTTAAAAAGAAACTAACAGAAAATCAAGAAATTGAAAATAAGAGCGGAAGGAAGTGAGGAAGGAATATACCTGTAGGTAAGGGGAATTCGGTATAATTTGTCGTCATTGTAGTAATGAAGAAATTAAGAACAGTAAATATGAAAGCAAGATCAAATAGGACGGAAATAAGGAGCGGAAATTGACATGCAAAACGAGGAAACAAAAAGTCGTGCAAAATTGAAAATTGAATTGAGAGTCAATTGCTGATAAATTTGCGATTGAATTAATTTGTGGAAATTGCTGATGATTGAAGAAGAAATTGAATGAATCAGAAATTGAATTAGTGAGGTTTAATTTGCAGGAGCAGACGAACTGATGAAGACGTATAACAGAGCAGAAGGAGAGCTAGAGAGATGTAATTTAGAGAGAGAAAGTGAATATCAATTATGATGAACATAGCTGGTAATTGAGGTATTTATATGAAAGTTATATTATGGGAGATTCAATCTCAGCCACTCATTCATCAAGATCTAATGGTCCTTATTCACGGGACGTACTCACCTAATATATGTGTACTCACCGGATGCAATTTCTATATATATATATATATATACATATATATATATATATATATATATATATATATTTATAATAATATGTTATCTATATATCTTATATATATATATCTTTATTGCGTTGACATGGCATATGTTAATTTTTTGACTGACTCATTAATTTTCCTTTCACTAAACTCCCTCCACTAATTGTAAAAATTCCCCCATCTCTTTCTATTTATCTCCCTTACTACCTTCTCCATCTTTTTTCATCGTTCTACTTTATTTTTCCTTCTTATTCTCTCTATATTTTTCACCTCACTCTTGCTCAAGTATAGTCTTCTTGCTCTTGAAGAAATAACTCATTTCAAGGGTTGCATTCAAGAACCAAGCGTGCAAATTAGGGCTGAGCAAAAATATACGATACGGTTTTAATATATGGATACGATACGGTATACGGTTTTAATTATCCGGATTTCCGGATATACGATACGAATTTCCGGGCATACGATACGGATTTTTTAAAAACCGTACCGGGTCCGGGTAGGGGAAAATCAAAACCGGGTATACGGTTTTGACACGGTTTAATTAAAAATAACCAAAAGAAAAGTTGTATGTAAAATTTGTTTTCTATTTTGATTATATGAATGAAATTTTGAGCACCAATCATTTTATGTGAAACTTGTAATATACGCAACTCACTTTATCAGTGATAAATTTCTATGTGAAATTTTGCAAATTTGTATTTTGCTATTTTACCTACTGACTTTGCAAGTAATTGTGTTTTGTAATAATGATCCTAGTGGATAATATAAGCATCTTATTTATTGGTCGTTACTAATGTTGTGGACTCGATTTCCAGGTTTGAGCATTATCAATTAAACCGGATCCGAGTATACGGTTTTCAGGTACCCGGTTTAACCGGGTATACGAAAACCAGGTACTCGGTTAAATCGGGTCAGATCCGGGTTCTAATTTTTGGCCTTCCAAAAACCGGGTACCCGATACGGTTATTAAAACCGTATCGAGTACCCGGTTTTGCTCACCCCTAGTGCAAATGGTGCGGATGGTTAAGATTTCTGGGCCGATTAGTAATCCAAGGAAGACATATTTCAAATGTCTCGAATGTAATGAGTTGTTATTTGGCTTTCAGAAGAGCATATCATTATAACTTTTACTTTCAAGATGAGGAATATGAATGAAGATGTTTGTTGTTCAAGTTTTGAAAGAGTTATTGGTAAATTAGAAATATGAAGACGGATGAGGAATTAGCTAAGTGCAAGTTAAGTGCACTTAGCTTAGTGCACTAAGCTTTGTATGAAATTGTATGCTCTCATGTTACTTTTGCTTGTGGTAGTCATTGTTGTTAAGATGTAGGATGAAGCAAGGTTAAATCTCAAAAAATAAAATTACACTTATGATATTTGTGTATTGAAGGGTTGGAATGCGGATGATGAGAGCAAGGGTAGTTGAAGGGTTTTGATTTGTAATTAAATGAGTGATATATTTAGCATAAAGTGGGGTTTTGGGTGTAAATTCCAAATTCGCAGCAATTATGCCATGTCAGCAATAAAGAGACTTAATGGAGCTTAAGGGAAGTTGAAGGGTTTTGTGTTGCCTATTATTATTGAAGTGATTATGAAACGTTATTGGTGGTGCGTTGGGAAGTTCTTTGCGTAGGGTAGTTCTTTGGCCTATTAGTTGAGAGTGGTGTTGTGACAGTTTTAGGAGTTTGAGTCAAATTTGAGGAT
Organism: Heliosperma pusillum; assembly: GCA_022085475.1. NCBI lineage: Eukaryota > Viridiplantae > Streptophyta > Magnoliopsida > Caryophyllales > Caryophyllaceae > Heliosperma > Heliosperma pusillum. Next base: position 18,056 of record JAIUZE010074709.1, on the reverse strand, counting down.
AAAATTCGGTTTTTAGGAGGGGAATATTGAACATGTCCCTTCGGAAGCAGAAGCGCAGCTGTCCCAGGAAGAGGCTATACTGCTGACTACCCTTTCCCAACAGCTGGTAACCAACCCACCGACTGATTCGACTGGAAATGTAATACCCGTATATTTTAAATAGGTTAGTCGATCTAGTGTTACAGAAGGTACTTGATCCAATACTTTATAAAAGGAAATGAATGGTTTTTTTGTCGTGCTAAACTCGATTTAGTGGCGATGTTACCCAAAATATTACATTGTGGAAATCAATACGAGTAATTGATTCAGGCGCCGATTGATTGTGGATATCGCTCTAGAGTCTTCTCTTTTGGGTCCGCAATTAGAGGGATGTGCACATTTATGAATATGTGGGAAGAGTTTTGCTATCTTAGGATTGATGTTACGATAACAGGTCCGTGTTGTGAGAGTTTTACTGGCCATTTGCGTGTGTGGGTGACGTGAGTATGGTTGACGTGTGTGTGGCATGTGAATTGGTCCAGTTGTAGTCCATTGTTGTTGCCAGTTATAATTCCTTTGTTATTTCCGTTCAAATGAGGAGCAGTCAATTTTATAGGTATTTGAGTAGATACATTTGCTTGGATGTTTGAGCATGATGTACGATATGAGGATTGTAACACCCGCAAATGTACCCTATTTGTATTTTAAAAATATTATACGGATATTTTTCAGCGTAATTTTAGATTTAGTCTAGAACTTAGTTTCCCGTGTCTAATTTAGCAAATCCGAGTTCGTATTCGGAATTTACTCGAAATTCCGTGTGAGTTACGCCTTAAGCCGCTTTTAGGCTTTTTCCAGATTTTTCCACTTAGTCACTCTTATATCCCCTTATAACCCTAACTCCCTCACTCACTTTTCCACTCACCTTCTTCTTCAACAAGTAACCAAAACCTAAACTCCATTTTTGATCAAGCTCAAGATCGTCACTACTCCTTCATTACTCACCCAAATCCTCTAATTTTCGTCATAATCTTCCCCTCTTATCGTCCTCTATCTTATTCGGTAATAAAGTTACCGTCTTTCTCATTTTTCAATTTATCTGTCTTTCTCAAAGGTTTATTGCCCGCTTGTATGTGTTAAAATATGATATTTACATTTTTGATTGAGTTTGTTTGACATTGTCATTAACATGTTTTAAAATTGTTTTTTTTTACATTTTCTATCTGTTTGTTTCATTGAACCTTTGTGTTAATATATACATTGTTTTGAAGAAATCGAAACTCACATGTTTTTATTCATTTGCTTATTCACGAATAAACATCATTGACGAATGAATATAGTAACAACAGAAAAATCTCAAGTTTAAGATTATGGATAAATAACTAAAGAATTGTAAACAATGCAGTATTATAATTTTCTAACGTAAACTTTTATTGATAATTTGAGTATCCAACCACTAAACCTAAGTATATAGGCATGAAACCTAATTGCGACATGGTTGTATCGTTTATTCATACTTACTTGGAGTGGTCAAAACTAATTCACAATACACAATAGAGGCTTTCCTTAACATTTTTAAACGTATTGGTTTTTTGTGCCAGCATGGCAACATTAGTAGAGTCGCTTAAAACTGGGTATCGCAAACTAAAAAAATGAGATAAATACAAGAAATATTTTGTTTACATAAAATTATTAAATGCAACTTGATCTTACAATACATGGTTGGATAACGAGTTGGGTTATGGAAACAGAAGGGCGAAACGGGTTAAGATAGTTATTCACGACCTCCTAATATAATTGGCTCAATTCATACCCAATTTAAATGTAATATGGAAACGGTCCCTACACAATGTGGTATACTTTCTTTATTTGCCCAATTAGTACAATTAGTAAGGAATTGGGAAAATTAAACAAGAATCTTATGATAAATTAAATGGGACATTGATAGAAAGCAAATTAAACACGGCGTGAAATTATGAATTGCTTTAATGCTATTGCATCTTGAGATACGTAAGATTGGATAAAATCTAGGTTGAAAGGGCATATTGTTTTTCTTTGTATCTTTCAAAGTTTTAAGTTTTATTTTGCATACGCATATTCCAAACCTAATCCGTGCATTGCACAGGTAAAAAAATTAGATAAACAAACTAAACTAAAGAGAAATCTGGGGATTACAAAGGCCCATTAATTGCAATAATAAACAATAAATTGTTTGAGCAAAAAAAAGGGACATGCTTTTTCACATACGAATTTTACTCATTCACATACGCCTTTTACAATTTTACCCTTATCATTTTCTAATTTCCACACCCAATTAATTTTCTTTTTCTCCCTCCTCTCGTCTTCCTTCAACACTTTCACCACCATTGCCATTTGATTCGGGCTGAAAATTTCAGTTTGCTCCGGTCGCCGACTGACATTTATCCGGCCAACCTGGACTGCCTTCTCCGGCTACCACCACCGATCTCGGTCAACAAACTAAATGATAAACATGATTGAGCAGGAAACTCTTAGGCAATATTATTGATAATTATATGACGATGTACAACCTAGTTTATATACATACTAAACTCTATCAAATCTGATAAACATGATTGAGCAGGAAACTCTTAGGCAATATTATTGATAATTATATGACGATGTACAACCTAGTTTATATACATACTAAACTCTATCAAATCTCACAGAATAATCAAGCCTACAATATTTGGTAACAAGATATTCAATATAATATCTTATGCTTATAACTATAGTATAGAATATCATAGAATATATTGTATTCTTTCACTCCCCCTTAAGTTGAGCATGTGGTAACCAAATGCCCAACTTACGTTGTAGTTATTCGAACGCTTCTCCTCCTAGCGCCTTTGTGAAAAGATCTGCTATTTGCTCCTTACTTCGCACATGGGATGTCGTAATGTTACCATTAAGTAGATGTTGCCTAATGAAATGACAATCGATTTCAATATGTTTCGTGCGATGGTGAAAAAATGGGTTCTTTGCTATGTGTAAGGCGGCTTGATTATCACAAAAAACGTGCATAGGTTCCACGTGATTGATCCCCAGCGACTTAAGGAAGGCTTTTACCCAAATTAATTCACTAGTTAAAGCCGCCATTGCCCTATACTCAGCTTCCGCAGACGATCTTGCAACCGTGTTTTGTTTCTTTGCTTTCCAAGATATAGGCGTGTTACCTATCGCCAAAAAATAACCAGTCAACAGCCGTCTTGACACGGGACAATTAGCCCAATCTGAATCTGAGTAGCCATACAACCGCAAATCTGAGTTCCTACTCATAACAATCCCCTTTCCTGGATTTCCTTTGATATAACGAACTACTCGAACTGCCGCTTCCCAATGCTCCTTTCGCGGTTCATGAACAAACTGAGACAATATGTGTACAGCATAGACTAAATCTGGCCGAGTAATAGTCAAGTATACCAACCTGCCCAACAAGCGTCTATAGGGCATAGGATCCTTTAAAATGTAGCCATCTGCTAACGCCAATTTATGGTTTTGTGGGATTGGAGTATTAACTGGCCGAGCACCTTCCATTCCAGCTTCTTTGACAATTTCCATGGAGTACTTCAGTTGACTTAGAAACATGCCTGTCGAACCATGAGCTACTTCAATACCCAAAAAAAATTTGAGTCTGCCAAGGTCTTTAATTCCGAGTTTCTTGTCAATGAAAGTTTTAAGATCGTCACAAGCCTTGGAATTATTGCTTACTATTATCATATCATCAACGTAAACCAATACACCAATGAAGACGTCTCCCTTATTCAATGTGAACAAGGAGTAGTCGGCCAAGGACTGCTCGAACCCATACAATTTTAACGACTCACCCAACTTAGCAAACCAATTCCTCGAAGCTTGCTTTAAACCGTATAACGATTTTAATAGCTTGAATACCTTATTCCGGCCTGGTGCGTCGAAGCCTTGTGGCAGTTTCATGTATACCTCCTCGTCCAAGTCGCCATGGAGAAAAGCATTATTTATGTCTAACTGTGCTATGACCCATTTCTTTGCAGCGGCGACGGCTAACAAACAACGAACACTTGTCATCTTTACAACCGGGGCAAAGGTCTCGTGATAGTCGACCCCTTCAACTTGAGTGAAACCTTGCGCTACTAACCTTGCCTTATATCGTTCAATGGTTCCGTCTGCTTTATACTTGACTTTGTATACCCATTTGCAACCGATGGGTGTCTTACCTTCTGGTAAATCTACAATTCTCCATGTCCCATTTTTTTTCGAGAGCTTCTACTTCACTGGCCATTTCAGCTCTCCATTCAAATTTTTTTACGGCATCAAAGTAATTGCTCGGTTCTTTAATGGCGTCAACAGCAGCTATGTATTTCCTGTGAGAGGATGAAAAGCAACTAGTTGTGACATAATTAATCATTGGATAACGAGTACCTTTCGTGGATGACGATGACTGAACAGGGTGAGCGATGCTTGCGGGGTTTATGACACGAGTAGACTTGCAAATGTAATCCTTTTTCCAGGCTGGTTCGAATTTTTCTTGAGCACCTCTCCCAAGCTGTGGTTTCGCCACTGATATAGTTTTTGTCTCGGCATTGGGAGGCTCCTCTCTGACATTGGAGATCTCCTCCTCGAGATGTTGGAGCTAGTGTCCTCCACAGTTAGTGTGATAACAGCTAAGGTTCACAGGGTATACTTTGTATTATAATCAGTTGATTAACGTTTATCGATAACGGGTGGCTTGCTAGATAAGTTTGACGTTATTGTCATGCAGATGGCGGTGATCAACTGATCTCTAAAAGTCACACCTAAAGGATGTGTTTGAGAGATGTGATTATTTGAGAAAATAGTTATATTGATGCCTTATTAAATGACTAAAAGGTTAGTCGATGTATTTGACTAAAAGGTTAGTCAATGTGATGATGATGTGATTATTTAATAACGATTAAATAATGTTAGCTGGTAATTGAATATAAAATGTTATATTTAATCCATGTATATAATGTTGGTCTAAACTAAATGTAAACTGTTATATTTAAGTTGGCGGATATGTATTACACGATATTATTATAGAGTATTGGTCCGACATTACTCGGTTTATGTGACGGTCCATTACTAGTAATAATTAGAATACATATTACATTATGTACATATTACATCATGTACATATTAAAATGAGATGCTAACTACCTAATAGAGGTGGAGTTAAATAAGGAAACTCGGTTTTTATTTTATTCTTTCCTCTTGATACATGGTTATAGGAGGGAGTAATAAAAGGAGAAAAAAAAAATCTAGTTGACGATAGATCTCACGGCACACAAGAGGAAAAAGAGGAGAAAAATTCTGATTTTTAATTCTCTTATTCATCTTCATATTCATCATCATTTTATACACACAAAATTAGAAGTAATTTTTGGGTATTCGTTCTAGCACGACGAAGGCATTTCTTGAACCATCTTGGTGTAACGATTAGGAGAATACCTACTTTGGTATTTGTTCTTAGGCCTTTTTCTAGGACCGAAGGTTATTTCTTAATCTCTTGTTTATATTATGCAATTTCATTTATGACCAGAAATTCATATAGTTATAATTTCATTATAATCCGAAAAATTTAAAGGGAAATATACCGATATTTCCCACAAGTGGTATCAAAGCAATTGGCTATGAAATTATTTTATATGTTTTCATATTTGATGAAATATAAGATTAGAAATTTTTGTTTTGTTTTGTTTTGTTTTGTTTTTGTTTCGGCTGAAAGAAGAAAAAAAAAATTAGGGTTTTATTTTTTTTGGTACTGTTCACGGTACTGTTCTCGGCCAAAAAAAAATGGTACTGTTCACGGCACTGTTCAGCCGTGAGAAATTTTTTTTTTCTTGTTTTTCCTTTTTGATTCATATATGTTGTTGTTTTAATGTGTTAAGATAATAATATAATGAATTAGTTGATGTTTTGATTTAATGAGGATTAAATTGAAATGAAAAAAGAAATTTATTTTGGTTGTTAAAGAACATTCATTGTGCTAAATTTTTCGGTATGAATATACAAAACAATTATGGTTAGTTGGGTATTTTGATAATCGATTAATCATGATTTAGATATTCATTTTAAAAAGTTAATTTGAATCATCTAGTTTGTATCAATGTTTAATAATGATTAGATGTTGAATGTTTCTACCGATCTAGTTTTATTAGCATGATCAAATTAAAAGGATTAATTTGTGTTTGTTTTATTTTTTTTAAACCGGAAAAAATTTTTTTTTTTTGTACCTGCTACTGTTCACGGGTACTGTTCATCCGTGAACAGTGAAAAAAAAATTTATTTTTATTTTTGTTTTGTTTATTGCATTATAAAGATAATGTATGTTGTTTTGTTATTGTGAAAAAGTTCACAATGATTGATACCCTATTATTTTAAAAAGGTTTAAAATAATGTTTAATTTAATTTATGTTATACCCTTTAATATGAATTATATTGGATTATGGTTGATTAGAATTGTTGTGTTCAATTAAGGAATTGTCACATAATTTTAATCATTTTAAAGGTGGTTTGGATAAATTAATCATCATAATTAATGAATTATGTCTTGAAGGTTTAATTTATTTTGTTGATGCATTTTATTATGTTGAATGAATGAATGAATGGATGAATGGATTATTTTGGTATTTTTACAAGAGGTTGTAATTTGTATTGCTTAGTGTGCCCTTAGTAGATTGTGTTATCGTAATGATGGTAACATGGTCTTTGATGTATTTTGAGATCTCGAATCTCCCCTTTGTAATCTTTAATTATAATTTTTAAATTAGAATGTATATAGGTTTATATTTTGTAATTTTAAAAATTGTATTTTTGTGAAGACCAAAGATGGAGATCGGATGGCTCACTCCCGCTACATGGACCAAGATGGAACATCAAGTCAAGCTTCTAGGGTCCATAAGGATAGATTCCAAAGTGTAATTTTTGTTCTATTTTGATAGGATAGGCCACACTAGGACTTTGTACTTTGTTTTTCCTTTTTTCCATTCTTATTGTTTTTCTTTTGCATGATAGTTATTGCATCATATGCCGCCTAAACCAAACCACCTACTACTTAATTGCATGAAAATTGACTCATATAGATTGTATGTTAATTATCATGGACATCCAGATGTCACTCAAAATTCTAAAAGCTATCATCTTAAATTATTCATTCTCTTAATGCTAGATCATTCGTTCACTTAAATGAATAATATTAAAGCTGATGGACCTTCCTCTAAAACCTAAAATTGAGATTAGTCTTTATAGGGAAAACTGCTATGAATCCCTTCTTCGTCAGTAGACATATAGGACCTTACTCTCCATATGATCCCTTCTACGTTGGGTAAGTAGTATGTGTTGACCTATTTTACCTCAACATTATAGTCCGAGTAATATCTCGTGATTATGATGGACTAAAGATAGAATTTACAGAAATTTATCGACCAGGAATTCTAAAAGTAGAATTAGCCAAGAAGTTGGCTTATCAATTTACAGAAATTGAGTCTTGGATCATTTATATAATACTTGAGGGAGGTCAATTGTATAAATGCAAGAGTCTTCGCATTAATCGGTTTTGCATTAGACTTAATTAAAACGATGAAAATGCTTATTATGTTTTATCTCCTTTCTCGCAGTGTAGCATTCATTTATATCGATAAAACTGTTATAACAAATGGCTGGACATGCTGATGCCCCTATGCCAAGTGTCACGCTCGCGCGTGAATCCTGGCTTAAGATGTTCATGGACAACATGAATCAGTACACGCGACTGAAGAATAACGGGTCCAACTTTGCGGACTGGGAGGCTTCATTACGGAATGCTGCCATAGCTGACGGTAAGCTCAAGTACTTGACTGAGCCACTACCGCCTAACCCAGGCCCCAATGCAGGAGCAAATGAATCACTTGCTTATAGTGATTTCGTAATGGAGGCGGGTGCGATAAAGAACGTACTCATCTTTTCAATGGAATCCATTTTGCAAAGACGATTCATTGCCCAAGGTGCAAACAAGATTTTCACCACGCTCACTAACGAGTTCTCAAAAGCACCGCAGATCGTTATGTATGAGCTTACCACTCGCTTCTTTGAGGCGAAACTCCAGAAGGGCCAACCGGTTAGCCCACACATTCTCAATATGATCGAGAATCTCGAAAAACTCGAGGTACTTGATTGCAAAATCAAAGAGAGCGTGGTCATTGACCGCATGCTTCATTCACTCCATGATGGTTTTGCCCAATTCAGGGCAAATTACTACATGAATGATTTGAAGAGAAATCCTCATCAGCTACACTCACTTCTCATACAGACTGAGAAGGATCTGAAATTGAGTGGGAGCCTGAAGCAGGACGTTCTCATGATTGCAAACAAGGGTAAGGGTAAGGGCAAGGCTCAGGCCGACCTAGCTGTAGGGAAGCCGAAGTTCAAGAAGCCAGGAAAGGGCAAGAGTGGGCCTGGTGAGACTAGCAGTAGCTCACAAGGCAAGACAAAGAGCAAAGAAAACATGGAGTGCCACCATTGCCACAAGACTGGGCATTGGAGGCGGAACTGTCCCGTGTATGCTGAAGACGTAAAAGCAGGCCGCGTCACTCATGTTGGTATGTCATCTTTTATTCATATGATTGAGATTAACCATGCAAGTTTCGGAACTTGGGTACTTGATACTGGTTGTGGTTCTCATCTGTGTAATCATTTGCAGGGCCTAAGAAACATCAGAACTCTCGAAAAGGGTGATGTGGACCTGCGAGTGGGGAATGGAGCAAGAGTAGCTGCCATTTCAGTGGGAACATATGTAATCCAACTCCCGAGTGGATTTGAGTTATTTTTAAATAACTGTTACTATGTACCCAGTTTATCTAAAAACATTATTTCTGTTTCCGTACTCGATAAGGACGGTTTTTCATTTGTAATAAAGGATAATAGCTGTATTTTCTCTTTTAACGAAATGATTTATGGTAAAGCAGTTTCCATGAATGGGATTTATGTTTTAGATCAAACCACAGATATATTTCATGTGAGTAATAAAAAGGTAAAGGTTGGTGACAAAGATAAAACCTATCTATGGCATTGCCGTATGGGACACATAAATGAAAAATGCGTGAAGAAGCTCATTGACAATGGGACTATCTCCCCATTTGACTATGCATCATTTGGCACGTGTGAATCATGTCTCATAGGCAAAATGACTCGAATTTCCTTCAAAGGTGTTGGAATGCGCGCTACTGACCTATTAGGACTCATACATACTGATGTGTGTGGACCTATGTCAATCAACGCTAGAGATGGCTATAGATATTTTATCACTTTCACGGACGATTTGAGTAGATATGGATATGTCTATTTAATGAAGCACAAAAGTGAGTCCTTTGATAAGTTCAAGGAATACCAGAATAAGGTTGAAAACCAGCTGGGTATAAAGATTAAAGCACTACGTTCAGATCGTGGTGGCGAATATCTTTCGAACGAGTTTGATCAACACCTTAAAAACTGTAATGTAGTACTACAGTTAACTCCACCTGGAACACCTCAATTAAATGGTGTGTACGAACGGAGAAATCGAACATTACTTGATATGGTTCGATCCGTGATGAGTCACACGGTAGTGCCTGATTCATTGTGGGGCTATGCTCTTTTGTCAGCTGCTCTTATACTTAACCGAAGTCCGTCTAAAGCTGTTGACAAGACTCCATTTGAAATGTGGAAGGGAACAGTCCTTAACTTGTCCTTTATTCGGGTTTGGGGCTGCGAGGCTTATGTCAAGTGGAGACACGAGGATAAGCTCGGCCCGCGATCGGTCAAGACATACTTTATTGGTTATCCAAAAGGAATGTTTGGTCAATACTTTTATTCGCCTACCGAACAACGTGTTTTTGTTGCGGCTAGTGCGAAGTTTCTAGAGAAAGAATTTCTCGAGAACAAGACGAGTGATAGAACCTTCGATCTGTCGGAGGTTCAAGAACCAACAACCGAGCAACCGATGGAGGAAGATGTTCCTTCATGTTCTGCTGCGGTTAATATTCCTGAGGAACCTAGAAGGTCGGGTAGAGTCTCCATACCTCCAGACAGATACATTGGTATGGTCGAGGAGCACGATAGAGACGATGTTTTGCTCCTAGAGAGTAACGAACCCGCTACCTATAAAGGAGCCATGACCTGTTCCGACTAAAAGCTATGGCTTGAGGCCATGCAATCCGAGATGGACTCTATGTATGAGAATGACGTATGGGATCTGGTTGATTTGCCTGATAAGGTTCGGCCTCTTCAGTGCAAATGGCTTTACAAGATAAAGCATTCCGTAGGGGGACAACCAGACACCTATAAGGCACGACTAGTGGCAAAAGGTTTCACTCAAGTGAAAGGATTGCACTATGATGAAATTTTTGCACCCGTAGTCATGCTGCGTTCCATTCGGATAATCTTAGCGATTGCCGCTTTTCATGACTATGAAATTTGGCAGATGGACGTGAAAACCGCCTTCTTAAACGGTTATTTGGAGGATAAGTTGTACATGGTACAACCCGAAGGTTTCATTGACCCTAAAAATCCTAAGAAATTGTGCAAGCTTAAGCGTTCCATTTATGGAATTAAGCAAGCTTCTCGGAGTTGGAATCATCGTTTCGACCAAGTAATAAAAGCAAATGGTTTCACTCGATCGGTTGAGGAACCATGCTTATATGTCAAGTCGAGTGGGAGTAAAATCATTTTCTTGATATTGTATGTTGATGACATACTCTTGATAGGGAATGATATTCCTCTATTATCTTCGGTTAAGGTATGGTTAAAGAACCATTTCCAGATGAAAGATCTGGGCGAGGCACAGCGCATATTGGGAATCCGTATCTACAGAGATAGATCACGACGGATGTTATCACTCAGTCAGGAGTCTTATATAGATAAGATTCTTGAAAGGTTCAGCATGACCAACTCCAAGAAGGGGTATCTTCCAATGACGTCTGGGATGCATTTGAGTAAAGCTCAGGCACCCAAGACATCCGAAGAGGTCGAGCGCATGAGTCGAATTCCTTATGCATCAGCTATAGGATCGATCATGTATGCCATGATATGCACACGTCCAGACGTGGCATATGCTTTGAGTATGACCAGTCGGTACCAAGGCAATCCAGGTGAAACGCACTGGATGGCTGTTAAAAATATCCTTAAATACCTACGGAGGACTAAGGATTGGGTATTGACTTATGGAGGAGAGACTGAGCTTTGCGCAACCGGTTACGCAGATGCTAGCTTCCAAACGGATCGGGATGACTCGAAATCTCAGTCTGGATTCGTATTTACTCTTAATGGCGCTGCGGTCAGCTAGAAAAGCTCCAAGCAGAGTGTTATAGCAGATTCTACGACTGAGTCCGAGTACTATGCCGCTTTAGAGGCTGCAAAGGAAGCTATATGGATGCGTCAATTCTTACAAGGACTTGCCATAGTTCCTAGATCGAATGACCCGATCACCATCTATTGTGATAATAGTGGTGCCATCTTCCAGGCTAAGGAGCCTAGGTCTAGCAACAAATCTAGACATGTACTTCGGAAGGCTCACATGATCAGAGATTACGTGGAGCAAAAGGAGATAGTGATAGACAAGATTGCTACGGATGATAACATAGCACATCCTCTCACTAAACCGTTAAGACATGATAAGCATGAAGGGCACGTTACTTCCATAGGAATTAAACGTGTTTCTGAGTTGTATTATCTGTTTCTATGAATTAGATACATCTTTTTCATATACTAATAATAACTTCATCGTATTGTTTTCATATTTTGTTTTTCATGTGGATTGTATGGACAACATTGAACACCACAAAGTGAACGGAATAACATTATATGTGTTTTGGTCCGTAATCGCCTACATGAGCTGATAACTCTGGCTATTATATTGTTGAGTCGATTGATGGTGGGTTCAACGAGCCATAAGTCAAACTGTTGACTGATCGATCACAAATACGAGTTATAAGGATACCTCGTAGGACATTGTAATTCGTGACGACGTTATGGAGTCCTAAATGTTTAACAACATTCGGTGCCAGGTCGTGGATTAGACGTCCATAGTGTTCCTAGAGTCGATTCTTTTGACTATCGACTGTCTCTTGAGATTAAGGCAGTTTTTGGGTGACTTTGGTTTCTTTCTCATGGTCGACCGTAACAGGAGGCCAAGCAGATTTTTACTGGGTCATTTCATACTGTGCTTACATCTGCAGGATTCGAGTTGAGGAAAATATCCAACCCTTTTATCAGGTTTTGTTATTTCTCAGAGCCACTCGAGTAGTAGTAACTGAAATGCATGGCCATGCTCGAATAATGATTCGTTTCTCAGTTGAGTTACTCTCTAGTCGGGAAAACCACTCTTGATACTGATCACTTGTAAAATATGACCTTTGTGAATGCGGACTTTGCAAATTGTTTTACATTGAGTGGGAGAAATTTAAGGATATGAGAATCGGTTATCGCACATACACTTGTAAGGACAAGTGGGAGATTGTTGGAGCTAGTGTCCTCCACAGTTAGTGTGATAACAGCTAAGGTTCACAGGGTATACTTTGTATTATAATCAGTTGATTAACGTTTATCAATAACGGTTGGCTTGCTAGATAAGTTTGACGTTATTGTCATTCAGATGGCGGTGATCAATTGATCCCTAAAAGTCACACCTAAATGATGTGTTTGAGAGATGTGATTATTTGAGAAAATAATCATATTGATGCCTTATTAAATGACTAAAAGGTTAGTCGAAGTATTTGACTAAAAGGTTAGTCAAATCTGATGATGATACGATTATTTAATAACGATTAAATAATGTTATCTATTGATTGAATATAAAATGTTATATTTAATCAATGTATATAATGTCGGTCTAAACTAAATGTAAACTGTTATATTTAAGTTGGTGGATATGTGTTACACGATATTATTATAGTATTGGTCTGGCATTAATCGGTTTATGTGACGGTCCATTACTAGTAATAATTAGATGACATATTACATTATGTACATATAATATTATATGCTAATTACCTAATAGAGGTTGAGATAAATATGGAAACTAGGGTTTTGATTATTTTTCTTTTTCTTCTTGAATTCTCGGCTCAAGGGTGATAAAAAGAAAAGATAAAACAAACCCTAGACTACTACACATCTCACGGCACACACAAAGAAAAGAAGAGAAGGAAAAATTCTGATTTTTAATTCTCTGATTGATCTTCATATTCATCATCATTTATACACACAAAATTAGAAGTAATTTTGGGTATTCGTTCTAGCACGACGAAGGCATATCTTGAATCATCTTGGGTGTAATGATTAGGAGAATACCTACTTTGGTATTTGTTCTTAGGCCTTTTACTAGGACCGAAGGTTCTTTCTTAATCTCTTGTTTATATTATGCAATTTCATTTATGACTAGATATTCATATAGTTATAATTTCATTATAATCCGAAAATTTTAAAGGGAACTATACCGATATTTCCCACACATGTCTAGACTTGTTACTAGACTTGGGCTCTTTTGCTTGAAAAATAGCCCCACTGTTATCACAATAAATCGTGATAGGATCTTTGGCAGTAGGGACTACTGTTAGTCCTTCCAAAAATTGCCGAATCCATACAGCTTCCTTTTGCAGCTTCAGACGCTGCAAGGTACTCTGCTTCTGTTGTAGAATCCTCTGTAACGCTTTGCTTGAAACTCTTCCAGCAAACATCTCCTCCATTCATCATATAAACGTAGCCGGATTGGGATTTCATATCATCCTTATCTGTTTGGAAACTGGCATCTGTGTAACCCTTTACACGTAACTCAGTCTCGCCTCCAAACACTAAGAACGAATCCTTGGTCCTTCTCAAGTACTTAAGGATGTTCTTTACGGCTATCCAGTGACTCTCACCTGGATTTGCTTGATAACGACTTGTCATGCTCAAAGCATATGCAACATCGGGACGAGTGCACATCATAGCATACATGATTGATCCAACAGCAGATGCGTAAGGGATCAATTTCATGCGTTCAATCTCCTCGGGTTTCGTAGGGCACTCTGACTTGCTCAAAGTGATCCCACTTCCCATAGGAAGAAAGCCTCTCTTAGAGTCTTTCATGTTGAACCGATCAAGAATCTTATCAATATAAGTCTCTTGACTTAATGCTAGTATCCTTTTAGATCTATCCCTATAGATCCGGATACCTAAGATGCGCTGGGCCTCTCCTAAGTCTTTCATTTGGAAATGTATCTCTAGCCACTCCTTTACAGAAGTGAGCATTGGAATATCATTCCCAATGAGTGTATGTCATCTACATACAAGACTAGAAAAGTTACTTTACTCCCACTAAACTTCATGTATAAACACGGTTCCTCGACCTCGAGTGAAACCATTTTGTTTAAATTACATATTCGAAACGGATGATTCCAACTCCGGATTCTTGTTTTAAGACCATAGATGGATCTCTTAATTTTGCATACCTTCTTAGGGTTTGATGGATCCACAAAACCTTCAGGTTGTGTCATGTACACTTCCTAGTCTAGAATCCCATTCAAGAAAGCGGTTTTGACATCCATTTGCCAAATCTCATAATTATGAAATGCGGCAACCGCTAAGATAATCCTTATGGATCGAAGCATGGCGACTGGGGCGAAGGTTTCGTCATAGTGAAGACCATGAACTTGGGTGAAACCTTTTGCCACCAATCTAGCTTTGTAAACATCATTATGTTTATCTATGCCACTTTTTATCTTATAGATCCACTTACACTGAAGAGGTCGTACCTCCTTAGGTAAATCAACCAAGTCCCATACTTTATTGTCGTACATAGAATCCATTTCGGATTGCATGGCTCCTAGCCATAGCTTTGAGTCGGGACTAGAAATGGCTGCTTTGTCGGTAGTAGGTTCGTTACTTTCAAAAAGTAACACATTATAGTCATCACCTTCCTCTATAATACCAAGGTATCTATCAGGTTGATGACTAACTCTGCTTGACCTCCTAGGTTCCGAAGGAATAATGACCGTGCCAGACGAAGAGGGAACGTTTTCCACGTCGTCCTTTTCGGTTTGTGGCTCTTGGACTTCATCAAGTTCAAATTTTCTCCCACTCTGTCTTTTAGAACTAAAATCATTTTCTAAAAAGACTGCATCACGAGACACAAACACTTTGTCCTCGTGTTTATTGTAGAAGTAATAAGCACGTGATTCCTTTGGATATCCTACAAAAAGACATTTGTCAGATTTGGGTGCGAGTTTATCGTCAGACTTATTCTTTACAAAAGCCTCGCATCCCCAAATTCTCATAAATGACAAATAAGGGACTTTTCCTGTCCATATCTCATATGGAGTCTTGTTTGCCGCTTTAGTCGGGCTTCGATTTAGGGAAAATATTGCAGATAAGATAGCAAAACCCCAAAAATAATCATGAAGCTCTGTGCAGACTCATCATAGATCGAACCATATCTAATAAGTTGCAACGATTTCTCCTTTCGGACACACCATTTATTGAGGTGGTATCCATGGAGGAGTCCATTGAATGACTACTATAGCCACTCTTTTATGATGAATCAAATTCATTGTTCAAGTATTCACCACCCGATCGGATCGTAGGCTTTAATCTTTTTATTCAATTGGTTTTCTCTTCATTTTGAATTCTTTGAATTTTTCACAAAGCATCACTTTTATGCCTAATCACGTAG
Organism: Heliosperma pusillum; assembly: GCA_022085475.1. NCBI lineage: Eukaryota > Viridiplantae > Streptophyta > Magnoliopsida > Caryophyllales > Caryophyllaceae > Heliosperma > Heliosperma pusillum. The sequence continues at coordinate 2,401 of JAIUZE010074709.1, read as the reverse complement.
ACATATCCATATCTACGCAAGTCGTCGTAAAGTAATAAGTAGTGATAACCAACTCTAGCTTGGATAGTCATTGGACCGCATACATCCGTATGTATAAGTCCTAATACTTCACTTGCTCGTGTCCCTTTTCCCGTAAAAGGAGCACGAGTCATCTTGCCTAGAAGACAAGATTCGCATACGCCATAAGATTCGTAATCGAATGGTTTGAGGACTTTAGATGAAACAAGTCTCTTTATGCGTCGTTCGTTTATGTGCCCTAAACGACAATGCCAAAGGTATGATTGATTAGGTTCACCTGTTTTGAGCTTCTTGTTTTCTACATGATAGACCTCTTTTGCAATATCTAAAACATAAATACCTCCAATAGAAATGGCCTTGCCATAAACCATTTCATTAAAAGCAAAAGTACAACAGTTGTTCTTAATGCAAAAAGAAAATCCTTCCATGTCTAACACGGAAATGGAGATAATGTTCTTGGTAAGAGTTGGTACATAATAGCAATTATTTTAATACAACTCTAAACCATTAGGCAAAAGAAGAACGTAGGTGCCCACGGAAACTGCGGCTACCTTAGCTCCATTTACCATGCGCAGGTCCACGTCACCCTTGGCTAGTGCTTGCGCGTCCTTCAGCCCCTGTACATGATTACAAAGGTGAGAACCACAACCGGTATCAAATACCCAAGAAGATGTACTAGCAAAGTTAATATCTATCATATAGAGTGATGAAAGAATTTTACCTGACGTTGTCACAAAACCGTCTTTCTTGTCTTTCAAGTACTTGGGGCAATTGCGTTTCCAATGCCCTTTGCCATTACAATAATAGCAATCAGCCTCCGCGTGTTTGTTGACTTTGGGCTTGGGCTTATAAAAGACCTTGCCCTTTCCCTTGCCGGTTTTCTTGAAAAGGGTCTTACCCTTTCCCTTGTCCTTCCTCACCCCAAGGTTCATGTTCTTCATTTTCATGGAAAGAACATCCTTGGGTTCACTCCCACTAGCCTCCATGTCCCTCTCTGCTTGGGTGAGGAGTGCATGGAGTTCATGGAAACTCTTGTCCATGCCATTCATGTTATAGTTCGACCTAAATTGGGTGAACTTAGGTGAGAGTGAGTGAAGGATCTTACCCACCACCAAATTCTTCGGAATCTTGCACCCTAGACGCTCTAAGGTGTCCGCGTACTCAACCATTTTGAGCACGTGTGGGCCAACTTTTTGGCCCCTTTGAAGCTTAGTGTCAAAGAATTTCGTAATCGCCTCATATTGGACAATTTGAGGGGCTTGCGAAAACATCGAAGTGATTCTCGTGAATATCGCATATGCATTGAGAGAAATCAATTGGAGTTTGAGTTTGGGTGAGATTGACCAAATCAAGACATTCTTGACGTCATTAGCAACCTTCAAATAAAGGTCATACTCGGCCCGAACCACCGCGGACGATCTTGGCGCGGGTTCGGTGGGGGGCTATTCGACCAAGTAGCGAAGCACGTTATCGGATAACGCGACGCTCTTGATCGTTGACTCCCATTCAACGAAGTTACTTCCGTCATCTTTTAGGACACACTTGTCCATGACGGATCTCAACCATGAGTCCTTACCCAAGGTTGCAGCGTTTGATGATGTTGACATTATGCGAATATGGTAAAACTACAACAAAAGGACATATATAAACATTCATGTAATTTACTTGAAAAACATTTTAACAAGTTTAGCATTCATTATAATGACCCCTCACGAAATTATATAAGTGATTCCAAGACCCATCTTTAGACAAAAATAGTCATAGCATGCTACCTTTATCTAAAAATGGTAAGTCAATACTTGACTAATTCTACACTTAGAACTCTTGGTTGACGGATTTCAACTAAATCAATCTCCTAGTCCCAAGATAACGCTTATCTCGTTGAGTCCAATCCAATTTTGGCTTGTGATCGCATCACCCTACTTACCCGAGGTAAAAATGGACCCACGAGCGTGGTAGCCCTAATGAACACGGGGTTCATAGGTGTTACTAATTGGTAAGGCTAAATCTCAATTTTTTTAAGTTTATGTGAGAGGTCTTGTCAATTTTGTTATTAATTCCTATAAAGGTTGACTAAGTAGGTGTGAATTGTGAATAACGTTGAATTGACAATAATGGTAAATAAAATGCATGTGTGACGATTTTGGCATGAGCGGAAATAAAGCAAGCAACCAAGCAACAATAAAATCCTAGTATGGCCACCTAGCTAATCAAACTTAACTAGATAGTTACAAATTCGGAAACCAACTCCTTGGTCCCTTGCCTCTTCACTTGGAACACCTTCCAAAATGGCACCGTCTTGAAGGAGTCACCGGTCTTCATAAAAAATAATTACAAAATATACAAATATACAAATTCCTATTATACATTTATTCTATAAAAA
>JAIUZE010074708.1:145631-160656 GCA_022085475.1 Heliosperma pusillum | reverse complement strand
AAGAAACGGTTTTAGAATTGTCGCCCCAAAACAGGCCCAAACCAGGCCCGTGGGCCCAGTCCAGGCCCGTGTATTGTCGGCCCAAATCAGCCCATGAGTTTCCCCTTGGACTTGTGACGGTTTTAGAGTATTGTTATTTTATCGTGTTTTGTAATATTTAGCAAGTGGGAAATTTTAATAAGTAAATTATTTAATTAAAAGCTTTTCATAATATTATTATTTCTCACATGTTAGAAATTATAATACGAGATTGTAGTTTAATTTGATATCCTTTAAGTCAAGCGGGTTTTCGTATGATTTAATAATTCACATGTTTGAAATTGAATGAAATAGCATGAAATGAATGTGATATTCTTATGTTCAAGCCTCGATGGCTAAGGCTCTGTTTCTAGCCGGTTTGACCAAACGGGTTTGGTCAAACTACGATCTAGTCAGCCCCGTTTTGACTGATGACCCGTCGCGGGACTCGGGTCGGGGATTGTCTTCAGGTAAGGTTTAATTTAATGAATGAATGACGGAGGCCTTAGGAGATATGAGGCGATATGATATTTGATTATGATTTATATGCAATTAGTCACATGATAGGATGTTTTTCCCGTGACTGTTTGATTATATGGTTGGTGTCGTGTTGACTAAGTACCCATAGAGAATTATGAGTAGATGGCGTCTTGACCATTCTAATTCTAAATGAGTATCTGGGACCATGACATTGATAGGCCCGTACTATCTTTAACGAGTATATAGTTCATGGTTAATAGCTTTTGTGTTCCCGGCTTGGTGGGTTTATATCCAAGCTGGGGCATGGCTGCCTAATTGCTTCCACTTTGGGAATGGAGCCAGCTTAAGTACTAGCCAACCCTTTGGTGGATTTCCTTAGGGTACTCATGTGGTCTTATCATGAGTCTTGGGTGCGGTGGTTTTATCCGCATTTCTTAGGTCTGCGCAGTCTAGGATTAGGGTTGAGTTGTATCTTGGCCATGTTTTAAAGGTAACCTCTGAGCTAAGATATTTGCTTTGTATCTTGGCCATGTTTTAAAGGTAACCGCTGAGCTTAGATGTGTGCTTTGTATTTTGGCCGTGTTTTAAAGGTAACCGCTGAGCTAAAATATATAAGTATATCCTACCTCGTGGTATAGACTCGAGTTACAGTCGACTATGGGCCGTGCTAAGAACTTATGCCTGTTTGTAGAAGTATTGATCTTTCATGTTTGATGATTCTATGAATCTTAGAAGGTGAGATGCAATCCGGCTAAGGTTGATAGAGTTTGGATTACCGGTTGTTAACTGATTCACATGATTACGTGTTGATTAGGGTCGAGGGTATCATGGCCATGTTTTAAAGGTAACCTCTGAGCTAAAATACCAGCTTCCCTACCTCTTGTTATAGATTGATAACGGAGTCACATGATAGCTTTCACATGATAGGTTATATGTTAGTTAATTGTTTCATAACATGAAAAGCATATCATATATGTTAAGGTTTTGTATTTTCCATATACATTGCTTTTATGTTATTCATGTTTTATTAAACTCGAAATTTCGTGGCTGGGAGAACTCGGAGTTACTCCCCACTGACTGTGGCTTCCGTGTTTATATTTAATGCGGTTGGCAGGTTTGTGATGCATACTTGGGTACATTGACGAGCTAGCGAGTGAAGTATTTACCTTGGACCTATATTCGGTTCTTAGATTGTATATTATTATACACTCTTTTATTTCCGTATTTATACGGGAGATATGTCTCCCGTTTTGGATAATTCTTATGTATAATATTATTTTCCTTTTGTTATGAACCTTTTTATTGATGACACCTTTGTTATGATGAATATATTTAATAGTAGGTTCCGGTTTTAAAATTTACCGATTTTCACTAAAGTGAACCTATTAGAAACGTATTCTCATCTTTTATTTTTTTAAATTACTTGTTTTATCTTTCCGCAAATTTGAGGGTGTCACAAGTATAAATTTCCATAAATCATCAAAATGACCTAAAATCATATTAGGACCAGAATATATTGACATGCAATTGACTTTATGATTTTATCTCATAAAACACAAATTACTTGTTTTCTTTAAGTTACATTAACTCGAAAAAACTATAAATCGATTATGCATGCAACAACCAAAGCTCTTGATACTGCTTGTAAGTTTCTTAAACTCGATATTAGACATTTCTAATATCATTTTATTAATAGTTTACTCTTAAACTATTAGGACCTTATGCATGCATAACAAAAGAATAAGAAGAAATAATTTCCTTACATTGATTATGAAAATATGGGCACAATATTTGAACTCCTTTCAAATATTGTTCTTGAGCTAGTAATATGAGGATGATCTTCCAGGTTCTTAGTATAAGAACACTCCTCTAAGTGGCACCCAAGATTACTGTTAGTCACTATATAAAATATTATACTAGTATAATATAGTCTCCCTTAAATAATTCTAATAACTCTCTTACTATTCTAGTAAACTTATTAGAATGTATGCACTCAAAGTATTATATGAACTTCTTAAGTTTAGTGTGAGAATGAAGAGGTTTTAGAGAGATAAGGATACATGCAACTTATGATATGTTGTAGTATATAATAAGAGGGAAAAACAAGCCCTCTTGTGACTTATGAAAACCGGTCACACACACCCCACATAGGTGGGGTGTTGTCACTTCTAATTGTTCTTAACAATGTAAAATGTTGAGTGTTGGTAATAGTTTTGTGCATGATTATGTCTAATTCCTAATTAGAATAATACACAAAAATAATCACCCTCTTTGTACACTACCAAAACCGGTGCACCCTTGTAATATGGGTTTCCATTTTATTTTTGCAATTTGTCATTTGTCACAAGTGTGACATGTGACATGTGACATGTAAGTTTGCTTATAAATTTGCATTTAACCAATTTAAATGCAATTTCATAACAAATAAATTAGACTTAACATTTTAAGTCACATTTTATAATTACATGTAAATAAAATGAGTCATCTCATATTTGGTTAAAATAATCTACAACAATTTGTAATTATAATTAAACAATTTAGCTTATCTCAAATGTTTCATAAACATAATGCATTCTTAGTAATATAACAATTAAATTACTAAAAATGAATCTTATTTAATCATATTACAATAAGATATACTTCCTCCGTTCCATTGAATTCTTTACCTTTGCTTTTTGCACAAAGAATAAGAAAATGCAAAAAAGTGGGGTATTCATATGCTTGGTTACCAATATACCCTTATGTTATCCCACAACTTTTGCAAAGGTGGCCGGGGTAGTATAGTCAATTAGTTGTTTAAAGCATACCCATTAAAGGAAACGTAAACAATCAAATGGAACAACTCAAAATGGAATAGGTAAAGAACTTAATGGAACGGAGGAAATATTTCTCACTTACAATATAAACTCGGTTCAATTTAAGAGATTAATTAATCTGTATCATTATACAATTAATTAATGTACATGATTAAGGGATTGTCCTTTAGGTGTGACCTTAGGGGATCAATTGATCACCACCGTCATACGACAGTAACATTAAACTCAATTGAGTCAATCGTTACCGATTTATGTTGACCAGTTGACTATAATATTCATCATCCCTTTGTATTCTTATTATTGAGATTTAATTATATGATCGCGCTATTGTTGAGGACACTTACTCCAACAAAGTCATGTGAGAAAAAAAGACAAAAAGCATTACAGGGGTTCCCCCAGCCTGTCAGGCAACCGGCGACTAGCCGGCTGGCTGGGCGACCAAGCCACAAACAAAACTCAACAATTACGACACATGAGGTTCTGAGCCGACCGCCTAACCGGCGCACAGTCCACCGACTGGGGACCAAGAGCAACATCAAAATTTCTCCAAACAGCTTCAAGGGTCTCTCAGCCGGTCGACGTACCGCCGGCTGGTCGGTTGGTTGGGACTTGGGGATCAAATTCGAAAATGTTAACAACATCAGGGTACTCCGCCGACCGGCTGGGACTCACGCTCAATTCAAAAATTCAGAAGTAACATACATGGGGACTCCCAGCCGGTTGGCCGGCTGGGACGTACGTTTCATCGACCACAAAAAAAATATGAACAACAGGTTACAGAGGGCTCCTAGCCGGTCGGCTGATTGATCGCCAGTCGGCTCGCTGAGGCTCCAGTATTCCAAATATGCACCACAACTCCATCTTTAAGGCATAGAAATTCAAACCTATTTGCAAATTATCAACATAGACCATCACTAATCATCATTCCACACAACATATGAGCAACACACCACTCAATTAAACATCCAAGGAGTAATGAATCCATATTTAATAACATTGAAACACATTTGCATGGTAAGACATGAAGTTAGTATACAAACCACTAACTTTCACCGTATTAAGTCAAGTGAAACATAACTCAACAATTCAACAAGTAAGAATCATAGGTTTATAACAATAAGTAACAAAGAACTTGTCTTTCTCATAAATACTACCCTGAAATATATAGAAAACACATAAAAATGTGATGAGTAACCCGTCAACAAAACCTCTTGCTCATCTACTCTTCAAGGTCTTCTTCCTTAATATAATAATCCTTATCCAGTCTTCTAGATCTCCACCTACAATTATCACATAAAATGTGAGAATTTCTCACTTTAGAGAAAGATGGGTATTTCGAAAATTGGGCTCCGCATGGAATTTCGAGTAGACATCATATATGGACTTGGAATTGACAGGAAAGACATTGATTTTACCCGATAAATTAAAATCCTATTTTAACACTAAACTAAGGCTAACTAATAATAATAAAATATTATTAAAGATTAATAACTAAAATTGCGGGTGTTACAATCACCCCTCCTTTTAAAATGTTTCGTCCTCGAAACTTGAAAGAAAAGAACGATACGTTAATAAAAAAGACTCGGGTACTTGTCACGCATTGAAGCTTCCATCTCACAAGTCTCTTCTTCGTGTACTCCACACTTCCATAACACTTTCACTAGGGGTACTGATTTGCTTCTCAATTTCTGATACTTCCTATCCACAATCCGGACCGACTTCTCTTCGAGATGTTAAACTAGGCTCAAGCTCGGGAACTTCATTTTGCAACACATGACTCGAGTCGCTAACGTACTTCCTAAGTTGAAAAACGTGGAAAACACCATGAATATTGCCCAAATTCGGGGGCAAACCCAATTTTTAAGCCACAACTCCAATCCTTTTTACAATATCAAAGGGTCCAATGTACTTTGAACTCAACATTCCTTTTACACCAAACCGTTTTACACCCTTCATAGGGGACACTTTCAAGAAGACCTTATCACCAACTTCGAGTTCCAATGGTATTCTTCGGGTATCGGTATAGGACTTTTGGCGATCTTGAGTGACTTTCATCCTCTCACAAATGAGCTTCACAAGGTCAATCGTCACCACAAGATTGTCGGGGCCTTAATCACGAACATAACTCAATTGGTCCCAACAAATAGGGCTACAACACTTCCTTCCGTAAAGGGCTTCATTGGGTGCCATTTTGATAGATGCATGATAACGGTAGGGTTTGAATGAAAGAAGACCAGTTTGAGTAGGATTGCTTGTGCTGTGAATTTCGGTTGGTTTAGGGTTTGTTATGGAGTCTTGCTTGGTGGGTAAGGTTCCTAGTATGGATAGGAACGTGTTTAGTTGGGTAGGGTTAATGGGTAGGTTTTTAGGATCAGTTTCGAGCTCGATTTGTGGCGGGTTTGGAATGCGCGAAAACAAGGGTACGGGCTGGTTGTTGGGCTCGGCTGGGGGGGGGGGGGGGGTTTAAAGGGCACGAAAATTGAGGTCTTGGAAGTGCTATTAATGGGGTTTAATAATTAGACTAGGAGGGGGAGAGTTGGTTCGAAATTGCATAAAATATCGGGCCCAAATCGACTTTAAAACGAGCATAAAAGACTGTCGCAAACTAGCGTTTATAAACATCGTTTTTAAACAAAGATGAGACGGTAAAATAAAATAATTCAAAATTGACTTTTCAAGTCGGGTTAAAATAAATGTTAATTTTATTTTCAATAAAATAAGTGAAGACTCGGTTTTTGAAATGAATTTAAAACGAATCTATTTTTTTGAGACAGAAATTTATTTTAAACTTCTTTTAAAATACAAATCATCGACGACGCCCATTATACATCGTAAACGAACACAAATAATGACAAGGTCAAATATGAAATATATGTTGTCCTATCATCATCGGGTGTTTGCCGGGGTTTTTATAAATGCTTGTATCGACAGATACGGGTATTTACAAATATTTGCTCATGAAGGTCAAAGAAGAGGACGAGGACGACCAAGGTCTAAACAAATAAAAATGAGATGGATGGCCCAATTTGCACTAAATTAACATGCATGCTGTATATGTCGAAAGAAAGGACATAGTAGAAAAACATTTGCTTTAACATCACGTACAACAACTAAATAATGAGGTGCATTTGTTTTAACCAACTCTATTGGCGACCAACATGATTAGCTGATATAGGAGTAGTTTATAACAATTTGATTTCTTTTCTTCAACACTTGCTTTTAGTTTCAAATAAATGTATTGGATGATTTTTAATCAAAAACTACTTTTGAATTTATTCATCAACTTTTACATTTTTACCAAAAAAAAGTAGTGCTTTCACTGAACCTTGATGATTGATATTCACCTCCATAATGGTATGTTTGTTGAGAAGGATATCATGCACCTTAACTGATAACTGTTCCTTATGGAAAACAAGTGCTAAAAATTTGGTTATAATGTTCACAGAGTTCGTGTATAATTATTCAAACAAAATAAAAAGTCAGCGTATAATTTGTCATTTGTGTCCTTATTTGGTTAATTTTATTTAAGGTAAAAGTATAGCAAACCATATTGATAAAAAAAATTATAAGTTAGCAAATCCCTAACCTAAATGAATACTAAAGGAGGGAAATATTTTCAACTGATACCAAGTAGAAAATATTTATATATTTAAAGACTAGTATAGGAAATCACTCGAAGTACACAATTATATTGTACACCCTCTGACAAGGCTAAAGTCGTGTCGCCTAAATAAAAATAAATCCTAACTCAGATCTAACTAATAGTCAGTGGTAAGTAAGGTATTGAATCCACAGGGAGGCGGTAAATGGCTATTTGCTAATAACTAAATCCGTCTTAAAGTAACAGTTTATCGGGTTTTGATTTGATTAGCTATAACTAATTGCAATAAAGTAAAAGACAAATTCAATTAGATTAAAGGTCTAGGGTCCCAGGTTCACTAGGATTATTATTTGGGGATAGAAAGATAATAAATTAACATGCAATAAAGTTATCTAAGGTCACAAGATCGGTCGATTCAATTATGTCCTTTAGATCTACAATTTTAACATGCGATCGCTATCATTAAACGAGTTCTCTTCAATTATCGTAGCATTACTAGTCTTAACCCTGTCGGTGATAATCCTAATTTGCGAGACTAGTTAGTTAATCCTAGCCAGTAATCAATTAACTAGGTTTAGAACGATAATCAAACGATAACCAAGCAATTAAAAATCAATCAATTAAACTACCCCTTCTAACAATCCTAGATCCCCTTTCAACCCGAGATGAGAATTTAGATACTCATAACGATCTAATTAACAACGATAATAAAGAAAGCAAACATGATTAACAATAAATAAAAGATGAACAAGGATTAACTAAAGATCTAGAATAACTAACTGAATAACAAAAGAAGATTAGTAAAATACCGATTACAAGTTTGAATTGAAAGAACGATGTTCTTGAAATAACCTTAATAGCAATAATAATTATTCTGAAGTTTTCTAGGATTTCTTATTTAATAAAAAGCGTAACTAATAATAATAGACGAGTTTCCTATTTAAACTACAAATAAACCGAATTAAAGAAAGTTTAGGGAACACTATGGCTTAAAAACACTCAATTTTGCTATACTTGATCGAGTATTTAGGACTCGCAACTCGATCAAGTGTCCCTGTGATGTAGAACTTAGTCGATTTAGACTGAACAGTTCAACGGACTGTTTGTTCTAGTACTGTAATGACAAGTTTTATATTTGCAACGAAATTATACTGTTTTGTTGTAGTATTTTTGTAACAATAAGAACTGAAATTAAAGATAGAAATGGGTAAATCTCGCTCTCCGCCTCGCAAGGTACGAGCTTGAAACACTCGAAGGCAACCTCGCAAGGCTGTCTTATTTCTTTGGTCTCACAAGAACAAAGAAACAAGCTCACAATAATGTAAACTCTCAGATTTTTGCATTCATCAACTGCTTGTTTACATGGGTTGCTTTGGTTTATATAGACCAAAGAACATACAAAAGCATCTACTTTATCTTACACAATCTGAAACATTAAGGTCTAAACATAAGCCTAGGTACTAGACAATCCTCCTAGCTCTTGATTTATTGAGAAAAGAGTTGGACCTGTTGGAGCAAGTATCCTCCACAATAGTGCATTTATATTATAAATCTCATTTTGGAATATTAGTGGGATGACTAGTATTTTGATACTCCACGTCAGTTGATTAACGTAAATCGATAACGGTCAGCTGACTAGGGTAGAACGTTATTGTCGGTATGACGGCGGTAATCAACTGACCCCTTTCGGTCACACCTATAGGATGAGACCCAAACAGAAATCTAATTATTTGTATACTATACATATTAATTAGTACTTTATATATATATTTGATATATGTTTAGTTACGAGAGTTAATTATTGGAAATTGAGTTACGAACTCATTCCGGATAAGTTTATTAGTCAATTATACGATAATTGACTGAATAAATTTTACTTCTTATTTTAATACGATTAAATAAGATTTAATTTAATGATTAATAGTTAACTCATTAAATTAGTTGAGGTTATGCATATAATTTGAGGTAGAGGTGATTAGTTAATTATATTTACAAGCAGTTGTAAAATAAACTAACTAGGCATTGTAGGACCCATTATATATTGATATAATAATAAAATATCACTTAAAAGTTAAGTGTATATTATTTATTGATTTGAGTCATAAAATTGTTATATGATCAAATTAATCCTTAATTATACAAGATAATTAAACATATGATTATAAGTATTTGTGGGACAAATATCAAAAATCAAAATGGACCACATGACACTAGTGGGTGCCGAAATTATGGTAGTGTATAACATGATGATTGTTGTTTCTTGTGTTACACTACATCATGTGATCATGTCATGTTTATGACACATGATCATGTTCTAATTCACTTCTACACTCAACATTTTTGCATGAGATTATTTTAAGCAAATAAGGGGCCATTCATGCATGTGTTGGCCGGACCCTTTGTGTCCTTAAATGGACAATTTTGTTGTTCATTTTGCTTTGCTTGTTCATTCTTATTTTTGTGCTTATCTCACTAAAATCCTCATCTCTCTAAAAACCTCTCAAATACTAATATTTCCTATTACTAGAGTAGTAATAAAATCTAATATTAGTTCATCATATCACTTGTGTTTTCTAGTCAAAAAACTAAGTGATTAGTTTGGGTTTTCTCTTGGGTGCTTCTTAAAGGAGGTCTTCTACTTTGAAGATTACAAGGAGGATCATCTATTTCTTTATAGCACAAGATCAACAAGAAAGGTGTTTCTTGTTGTGCCCATATAACCGAAATTTCCCAATGTAAGGAAATTTCTTCTTACTTTTTATTATGCATTTTAATTTGCATGCATGTTACATAGATCTTTATTAAACACTAAATTAACAAGTAATTTAGTAACTAATTAGAGGAGTCTAATTAGGGTCTATGAACTTTCATGTGGTATCAGAGCTAGCTTGTAGCATGCATGTTGATTTTAAGCATTAAAATCGGGTTATACGATAACTTGAGTAAAAAATCGAAAATTTATGTTAAAAATGGTTTTCACAAAATTTTCTGACTTTCATGCATACCTACTGACCTCAAAATGTTTGTGGTCAAATTTGGTGAATTTACGAATTAATTTGCTATTTATTATGTTTTATGGCCTTAATAACCGAGTTAACATGCGGTTTTATGTTAAAAGTTAACTAAAAATAGTTGCATGTTGAATCTGGCCTCAAATTTTTAATATGTTCTCACATGCATGGTGTACATATTTTATGTAAATGTTCGTGACATTTAGTCATGTATTGCATGGTTATTGATTTTTATTGGATAAAAATCGATTTAAAGGAGTTATTTTGTTCTTAAAATTGAAACGAGACTTTATGGAGTTAAAAATTTTTTTTACATTTTGAAATATTATTTATATCATTCTGGTAAAAGTTTAAAATTTGTTTCATCATTTTACTATTTTAGTTGGTTTTTATTTGATAAAAACCGATTATTATAAAGCTATTTGTTCATAAAATCATTTCAAATTTTTTGGGCAAATGTTTTTTGTTCTTGAGGTTCCTGGAAGTGTTCCAGTATGTACAAATATTTTTGTTTCAATTTTAATTATTTTTAATTTTATTTTGGGTTTAATTCATAAAAGTTATGAATAAACCTCTTTAAATAGCAAATGCGATCAATTCAAACTAATTAAATACAAGTGAAATTAGTGGGGACTAATTTTGAGTTCTCAATCAGTTTAGATAATTAGTTTGAGCTTAAATACGATTTAAGTGTTGATTATTGATTTTTAGTAGATAAAATCGATAAAATTCGTAAAAACCGAGCTAGAATGAACATGACAAGTGTTGAGGGTGATTTTGGCATGATTTTACAGCATGATTAATAATTTAAGGGAATACCGATTTGGTTGTAATTTATTGCGATTTATTAATAAACCGAGCTAGAATGAACCTAGATTGTTTTAATCGGTATTACCCGTAATGTAAGGGAATACCGATTTGGTTGTAATTTATTGCGATTTCGTATCGCCGTTTTGTAATAATTAATAATTTCATTTTTTTTTAGATCAAATGTATAATAGGGATTTGCTATGTATTCATTTGTATTTTTAATTATTTATTATGAAGACGGTGATTCCCAAAGTCGGTGTTCCAAAAGACGGTGCCATATTGGAAGGCGTTCCATGAAGAGGCAAGGGACCAAGGTGTAACAACCCGAAAAATGCCGATTTTTCTAGTTAAAATATTTACTAACACTTTTCAGTAGAACTTAAGTTTTTAAAATAGGAATTTTTGTTCCGAGTCTTATTTTGAAATTCCGCGTTCGTATTTGGAATTTTTGAGGGATTCCATGAAAAGACCGTTTTTAGTCATCTTTGACTTTTCTTGACTTTTAAGTCGTCTTTGACTTTTCCTTGACTTTTTAAAGTCGTCATTGACTTTTTCTTGACTTTTAAGTCGTCCTAAACTTTTCTTGACTTTTAAGTCATCTTCGACTTTTCTCGACTTTTCAGTCAACTTTGACTTACGTTGACTTTTCCCGACTCGTCTCATAAGTATGAAGACCGAAATTTTATTTAAAAAAATAATATTTTTGATTTATTTTTATTTAGATTTATTAAGATTTATCATAATTTAATATAATTATTTTGAATTTATTCGGAATTTAAAGAATAACGTTTACGGTTTTAACCGAACGTCATTTAACTATTCCCGACTCATCGTAAAGCGCGAAACAAAATCGAAACTCGACTTTGGCATGAGTCACACGCGCGTGTCATCGCTTTCCACTCACCATAAGATATTTTAATTGTTTTGAATAAACTAATCAAAATATCTAGATATTTATTTACTTTATCGATCAGTTAACGAAAAATTACGCAAATCGTTTACAAAACTGATCCGACAAACACACTTCTACACGGCTCAAACTCTCTCTAATAGACCTTGATATTTTCATTACTTTTGATTAATATATCATAATATTTAGATATTATTTCACTTCATCGATCAGTTAACGGAAATTACGCAAAACGATCGAAATCGGATCCGTCTCCTCATCATTCCACACGGCTCCATCTCCTCTTTTTGTCCTTGATATTTTCTTTCTTTTTCATTATAATAACATATTATCTTGATATTTATTGTAATTAACTTTATCGTTAATTATATTAAATCGTTTACCGTAAAATAATTAGTAAACGCGAGTCAATTACGTAACAACAATTTCAAAACTCGACATCCACTTTGGCCTATATGTACACGGCTCAACACACCACACTTGACTCACAAACAACTTTTCATTTTACAACAAATCAAATAAAGATCACAATATCACTTTCTTTGATCGTTCTTCGTGTTCTTCGTCGTTCATCATTTGTTCTTCATGTTCTTGAAGCAAATCCTTTCATAAAAACTCATTCTTAATAAATACTAATTTATATTATAGGATCTACTCTTACGCTCCCCATTTCAGGACGTTTTATTTCAATTCGACAAATCGTTTTAAGACTTTAATTAGGGAAAATCATATTTTAAGTTCTAAAATGTTTTCTTGTCATTTCTTATAGGGGAAGACTTTGAAGACGAGTTTGGAAACTCGTATATTTTAGGTGAAGATTAGTAGGAGGGATTCTTAGTTTATACTTCTTATTTTGGTGCTAATTGTCTTGCTTAGCTAAGGTAACGATTCCGAGTTACTCGACGAATAATGTTACATAGCTTATGTTTTCTTTAGTTTTTGGTTCATCTTTAGTTGTGGTTCATATTATTATGATTTTATGATTTTTAGTTAGGAACATGTTAAGTAGTGATTATTAAGGTGTTTTATGAAATTATAACATGTTGGTTGTTTTGATGATTTTGGATGATCTATTTATAATCATGATTTAATATGCATGATGGTTGAATTGGATGTTAAAAATGGATGTTGTTAATTAAAATGATGTTAGGATTAATTTGGGGTGGTGGTTGTGGTGGCCATTGAAGTGGCCGGTGATGGTGGTGGCTGAACCGGCCGGTTCAGGCTGGTCAGACCGGTCCAGGCCGGTCCAGCCGGTCTGGGTTGGTCATTGGTGGGTCCGGGGTTTGGTCTTTGGGTGGTGTCGATGTTGGATTGTTTAATTGTTGTTTGACGGGTTTTAATTATGTTAAAGCATGCGGGAAATAATTAGAAACGGTTTTTAGTAAAACAGTTAAAAAGGCCAAAACAGCCCATTTTGCCAAAACAGGCCGTGAGGCCCAAATCAGGCCCATGTGGGTCCGGTCCAACTCAGCCCGTGGGTCCCACTTTGGGACTTGTGAAGGTTTTTGAGTTATCGTCATTTTTATCGTGTTTTGTAATATTTAGCAAGTGGGAAATATTAATAAGTAAAATATTTATTTAAAAAGGTTTTTCATAAAATTATTATCTCTCACATGTTAGAAATTATAATACGAGACCGTAGTTTAATTTGGTATCCTTTAAGTCAAGCGGGGGTTACGTAAGATTTAATAATTCACATGTTAGAATTTTCAATAAAATAACATGTAATGAATATGATGATTGTATGTTCGAGCCTCGATGGCTAAGACTCTGTTGCTAGCCGGTTTGGCCAAACGGGTTTGGTCAAACTAAGATCTAGTCAGCCCCGATTTGACTGATGACCCGTCGCGGGACTAGGGGCGGGGGTTTGTCTTCAGGTAAGGTTTTATTAGAATGAATGAATTAGCCTTAGTAGATATGAGGCGATATGATATTTGATTATGATTTATATGCAGTAGTCACATGATAGGATGTTTTTCCCGTGACTGTTTTATTGTATGGTTGTTGTCGTGTTGACTAAGTACCCATAGAGAATTATGAGTATATGGCGTCTTGACCATTCTAATTCTAAATGAGTATCTTGGACCATGACATCGATAGGCCTTACCAACTTTAACGAGTATATGTTCACTGCTTGATAGCTTTTGTGTCACTGGTTTTGGGCCTTTTGATACCAAGCCGGGGCATGGCATCCTAAGAGTTCCGCTTTTGGAAGGGAGTCAGCTTAAGTACTAGCCATCTCTGCTTAGGGGGTCGCCTAGTAGAGTTTCTCATGTACGGTTATGTAATGAGACAGGGAATGGGTTAGCTGTTGTCGCTAGGTCTGATCAGTCTAGGACTAGGATGTTTTCCTACCTTGTGGTATAGCCTCGAGTTACAGCAGTCTTCTATTGACTGTCCTAGGAACTTATGCCTGTTTGTAGACGTATTGGTCTTTCATGTTTGTATGATTCTATGAGTTCTAGAAGGTGAGAGGCAAGCCGGCTAGGATTGATAGAGTTTGGATTAACGGTTGTTAACTGATTCACATGATTACGTGTTGATTAGGGTTTGAGTGTATCACGGCCATGTTTCTGAGAGGAACCTCTGAGCTAGCATACCAGCTTCCCTACCTCGAGTTATAGTTTATTATCGGTTTCTCATGATAGCTTTCACATGCTAGGTTATTTGTTAGTTATCTGTTTTCATAACATGAAAAGCATATCATATATGTTAAAGTTTTGTATTGTCCATATACATTGCTTTTATGTTATTCATGTTTTATTAAACTTGACATTTAGTGGCTGGGAGGACTCGGAGTTACTCCCCACTGACTGTGGCTTCCGTGTTTATATTTAATGCGGTCGAACAGGTGGTGAATGCATACATTGGGTACATTGACGAGCTAGCGAGCGAAGTATTACCTTGGACCTATATTCGGTTCTTAGATTGTATATTATTATACACTCTTTCATTTCCGTATTTATACGGGAGATATGTCTCCCGTCTTGTATATTTCTTTTTAGAATATTATTTCCGTTTTGTAATGACCATTTTTATTTATGACACCCTTGGTTATGTATTTAAATTATTTTTTTTTTCTTTCCGCAAATTTGAGGGTGTCACAGTTGGTATCAGAGCATTTTTGCTCCCGACGCACGTTTGTGTACCCTTGTATAAATAACTTGACCTGAATAAAATAATAAACTTGTGAGATAGAAGGGTAGGAGGGGTAGATTAGGATTTATGTTGTAGTCTATTTGTTTATGCTAATTGTTAGGAGTAACTTAATTTGTTTTGTCTCTTATGAAGATGGTTGGACCGCGTGTAGAAGAGATCGTTGATAGTGCCAACCAGGTTCCTCCCCATAAAGAAGACAATTGTCAAGGAGGCTATG
>JAIUZE010074708.1:0-145611 GCA_022085475.1 Heliosperma pusillum | reverse complement strand
TGTCTTTCAGTTTGAGATCATTGCGTGTTTGAAGGTTTGAGATGCAAGCCCGGGCTCTAAGATTGATAGAGTTTGGATTACCGATTGTAAACGGATTACATGATTACTGTGGATTAGGGTTTGAGTGTATCATGGCCCTGTTTCTGAGAGGAACCTCTGAGCTAGCATACCAGCTTCCCTACCTCGAGTTATAGTTTATTATCGGTTTCACATGATAGCTTTCACCTGCTAGGTTATTTGTTAGTTATCTGTTTCATAACATGAAAAGCATATCATATATGTTTAAGTTTTGTATTTTCCATATACATTGCTTTTATGTTATTCATGTTTCATTAAACTCGCCATTTCGTGGCTGGGAGGACTCGGAGTTACTCCCCACTGACTGTGGCTTCCGTGTTTATATTAATGCGGTCGAACAGGTGGTGAATGCATACATTGGGTACATTGACGAGCTAGCGAGCGAAGTATTACCTTGGACCTATATTCGGTTCTTAGATTGTATATTATTATATACTCTTTTATTTCCGTATTTATACGGGAGATATGTCTCCCGTCTTGTATAATTCTTATGTATAATATTAACTTTCTTTTGTAATGAACCTTTTTATTTATGACACCCTTCGTTATGTATTTAAATTATTTTTTTTCTTTCCGCAAATTTGAGGGTGTCACATATATACAATAAATCAATAAATGTTATAATGATCTTTATGCAACTTAGTCACGTCATTCAAAACTAACCCTATTTCATTTCTCAACTCCTCGATTTCCATAGAATAACAGACGAGGTAATGTCATAAGGAATCTATCAAGCATAACAACATCAAACTCTCACACTCTTTTGCTAATACTAAGACTAATCCCAACAACAATCAAAACTTAGAGCTACAACCGACTTTACAACTTCCCATCTACTAGAGTACTTATAGAACAATACTATCCAAATATCCCATCACAAATCCGCATTTGAATCTTTTATCTCCAAAGTTAAGTTTCACCAATGTTTCAATCTATTAAATTCCATAGTTACAGTACTCTATCAATATACCATTACATGCTAGTACATTTCCCCAAGTCACCACATAGAATACTTCCAAGGTCATATACGGTTCCACCAACATTTCCATATCATTCACTTCGATCAATAAATGACAATTGCCCATGAAAGATTATCCACTAATAAATATATATATATATATATATATATATATATATCATTCCCTTTTTATCACAAATAATTTACCACCCTATTAAAAAATATTATCAACTTCCTTTAACCTATTTCTTACCAAACTATGCGATTTGCATCTCTAACACTTATCCCAAAATCTATTTCTCTGCATATTCTTCTTCTAACTTACCTCATCCCAACTTATAATTACTAAGACAATTCATTTCACAAACTCCTATATATTGTTCTATTCCCTCCTGTTTATTGCTTCAATTACTCTCTGCCTTACTATTCCACTATATACCTCTTCCAATTCACACTCATCCCTATATTCCTTTCACACTCATCAAAGCTACTTATCATCCTAAATATTCATTCTCACTATTTAGTCCTATAATGACGCGAGTATCTTTTTATTGATTCAAATTCTATTCTTTGAACACACTATGATAACTTACCCATCATACGGAATAAAGATTTCCCTCATCACACTACTCACCTTCCACTAATATCAACCAATCCAAATAACCAACAATACTTATCATTTATTATTCATATGCACCCTTATCATACTCATGGGCCACATTTCATCCCTACTATAAAATTTCCCCCAAATTTTACTTGCAACACTAAGAGACCTAAGCTCTGTACATACTATTCTTATTACATCCATCCTTAATGGTTTTACCACCTCAAATTCTAGTCAATATAAATCTTCCCATTTTTCCTCCATATAGCACACATATTCACAATGGTGATCAACCATACCTTACTTTCAATCCTCAATTCATATATATAACATCCTCACATCATTACTTAACCAAATATACATGTACACTTCTTAATTTTCCCAAACTCATAACATTATTATTATTATTATCTTACAACACTCGCCCTATATTCACAATGCCCAAAAATCTCATTTCTTCTCTTATCTATCCATATTTTTCCTCATAAAATTATACTCCCTACAATCCAATCTAAACTACCCACACCCTTTTGCACAAGTTTTAAGAAAATTGCTTTTGGTGAGGGTAGTATGGGAAAAGGATGAGAAATGTAGTACATAAACTAGCTGAGGTATGTTATAAGAATGACAATTTTTGTAAATATAAGTATGTTATAAGGATAGAGTTGTCCAAATTTTACTCATTTATGGTATGGGTAGTTTGGATTGGATTGTCCTAAAATGGAAGGTGGGTAGTTTTGATTGGATTGGAGGGAGTAACAATTACATACTTACTCAACATACCATAAAATCCATCAAATTCATAAACTAGGCGACAAAGATACGGTATTATATTCCAACTAGACAACACCACGATACTAATCATTGAAATAAGAAAGAACAGGGCGAGCTCACAACTTATTACACATACCAAATCAATAAAACAAGGCTCCAACTCCCCTAATAACAAAATCATACTACAAATACCACAATCATACCACATCACAACATACTACTCATTTCCAAGGTATTCAGGCTTACAAATATATATACAGATCTATTAGTCTCATATCAACATTTTCCACATATATGACAATAACATAATATAATATACGCAGGAAACAAGGCATACTCGGTCGAGTGGGGTCTCCACTCGGCCAAGTTACCACCACACTCGGTCGATTAATAATCTTACTCGGTCGAGTAAACACACTACTCGCCTGAGTTTCTAGACCCACTCGGCCGAGTAGCTCTACTTGGCTGGGTCTCTCTATTACTTGGTCGAGTGAAAAAAATCATGGTGCTCTTCAAATCCGTTACTCGGTCGAGTGAGCTATTCATTCTGTCGAGTGACCACATGATGATCTAAAATCGAATTTAATTTACACAAAAGCATATCAACATTATTCCAATCCAATATCCAATACAAGTCCAACATATATCAAACTCCCGAACATATCGACATGCCTCATATCCCTCTATCATATCACATTTCCTCATCATATCCGATTGTCATCATTATTGACAACAAATAACATCACATTTCACACAACATTATATTTTACTTTCAATGTCAAATATGCATGCCAACTCTATCACATCATATTATGATATCATCAGTTCATCATCTAAGATGCAACAAGTTCACATTAACACAATACAACAAGTACACATCACATAACATCCATTTCTTTTCCCGCTCATCCCTTATCACAATAAGTGACCGGTTGAGAATAAAAGGGTCACATATGGTTTCAGACGTCTCCCTAAATCCTAGTTAACTCCCAACATCCTCCCCCACGTTCATTTTATTTTGATTCTTTAAGTTCATTAAGTTTATTGGTTTAGGTTCCAAGATCGTCTCTCTAATACCACTTTGTAACACCCTCTTCTTTCCCGGCCAAGTAAATGCGAAGATGTTATCATCATCTTGGTTTCCCGAGTTAGTACATATCATGACGTAATTCCCAAAACAATTAAATTAATTTATTACATGTGAAACAAAATATACAATTTAAAACTCCAAATCAAAATACAACTCCACAAAACGACTCAAGAACTAAGTCCAAAGACTAAACTAAACACTACATTTGGAATATCGTCCGCGTCCAAACCCGCCATCATGAGTCCAACAAGAACGCATCACAAACACACACCTTCCAATCACTACTCACCATACGCCGGATATATCGTATGGATCACGGTAGATTATAAAATAATTCCAATACACGGTCAACATATACATAATCAATCACAATCGATATCGTAATACAATCATCACACATATCTGGTGCCTTCAAGAAGCGCACCCAAAGCACCAACCGCGGTGCCAATAAGTGCGCACCCAAAGCACCAACCGCGGTGTCATCAACTAGCACACCACCATGTCCAATCCACGCCGTAGACACAATGAGCCTTAGCGCAGCAGGCCACCCAAAGACCCATGTCATAACCACATGCACTGCCTCTTCCATGGTGGTACCATGAAGAGCGACCCGCATAGTCTGTGAAGCCGGTTCCCACAACCGCTCCATGATAACAATCACTCTGACCACCGTACAATAAATCACAAACACGATCAATCATCCAAACTCCAATCAACATGTTACAAACATATCACAATACACATCCAAAGATCAATCATATATATATGTTAGGTTCATTAACCCCCTCATTAGATAATTGTAATGATGAACTAATTACCTCTATAATTAGTTATGGAAGATCTAGTGCATGCAAACTATATAAAACAAAGATAAGAAGAAATCTTGTTTCCTCACATTGGTTTTGGACTAAATGGGCACAAGAGCAAGACTCCTTCTAACTCTTGTTCTTGAGCTTAAATGATTTTGGGTTGATTTTCCTCAAACTTCATGTAACACCCGCAAATGTACCCTATTTTTATAGTAAAAATATTTTACGGATACTTTTCAGCGAAATTTAGTTTTAGTTTAGAATTAAATTTCCCGTGTCGAATTTAGAATTTACGAGTTCGTATTTGGATTTTACGCGAGATTTCAAGTGAATCACGTCTTAAGACGTCTTTGACTTTTCTTGATTTTTTCCACTCACTCTCTACTTATACTAACCCTAACCCTAACTTCCTCACAACTCAACATTTCTTTCTTCCTCACTAAGAAAACCCCAAAAACATAGCTTCCATTTTGATCCGTCTTAGAATCGTCATAACTCTTTCAATTCTCGCTCAAATTCACGTAAGTTCGTTTCATTCTTTCCCTCTCATCTTCCTCTATCCGTATTGGTAATAAAATTACCGTCTTTCTCGCTTTTCAAATTATCCGCCTTTCTCAAGGTGAATTATATTCATCTTTTATTAACTATTTGTAGGTGGTGACCTCCAAGATCCCGACAAAGACTACTTCATGATTGAAGAGGACCTTGACGCGGAGTAGAGACGCAAAAAGGTAACGGTGAAAGGTTACTCGATATCATTTACGTGTTTTACGTGTTTTCTATGTTAGGAATCGTATTTAGAATATGATTGGTAAGCTTAGAAATTGTGTTGATGATGATACTTGTTGTTTGTTGAGAATTCATATGAGAATTGATGAATTATGATGATAGATGGTTGTTGTCAAATGTTGATCCTTAGTGAAATTGGCATTTTCGTATGATGTTGACCCCAGTCGGCCGACCAGCAGCCGGTCAGCTTACCGGCTGGGGCAGTGGCTGTATATTTTTGCATGTTACGTAAATTTTGATGCATGAAGTTGATCTCAGCCGGCCGACCGGCTGAGACACCCTTACTTTTCCTTTGTTTTTCTCATGTACCCTTGGTCCCAGCCGGGTAGCCGGCAGCCGGTCCCCTTGACCGGCTGGGACACACTGTATTTTCAGTCGAGTTTTTCTTATGATACATGGTACCAGCCGGGTGACCGGCAGCCGGTCCACCTGACCGGCTGGCACCTGCTGGACTTTCCTTGTAATTCTTGTTTACGTTTACGTTTATGATATTTCCGATGGTTCATTTATCGTATAAATTTACGTAATGACTTTAAATATTAATGTTTCGAATATATGATATTTCATTCGCTTGTATCGCATGTTTTGTGACGGGTTTTGGTATGTCCCACTTTGAGTCGGTTTTTACAAATGTTACGGTTTGAGCACTAATTTTCTATGTGCTTTGTACTCTCATTCCCTTGGCTACCTCCACCTTCGTAAGGCTGGAATGTCGGAACGAGGATGTATCCTTACTGCTTAATTGCATGTGTTAGTTGGCATACGACGACGTTGTTGGGAGGCGAACGCTTTGCGTTGATCGACCCGGCCGTCAAATGTTGTGTACTTGCGAGGTGGTGTTATTTGCATGTAGCGTACCGCTTGTTGTGAGGCTTGTGCTCTTTTCCGCCTCTTTTGTGAATGTCGACCGAATTTGGGGTACTCGGCGTCTATGATTGACTGAGTCTTGGATGCGAAATGTTTATCGCATGTCGAATCGGAAAACGTTATTCCGAGAGTCTGGCCAGGTTTAGACTAGGACCGTATTATTATCGTCGTCCTACCGGAGGAAATTAGTCCACATATACGAAATGTAATCGTGTATGCGTTCAGGGAAATGTTTATCCCGTGGATGCCTTTTAACTATACTTGCCATGTACACGGTGCTAGTGCGTTTCATTTAACGTGAGAGAGGCCGTCAATGTATTGGTATGTTTGGATGGATGATTATATGATTGATTACTTATGATCTTCGCATGACTTGGCATGGTTTGGTTGTCGAGTCTCAATCTTATCAAACTTATATCGCTAACGGTAAGATGTAAGCCCTAGTGAGCGTATTCGGTTGCCTATGAGTGTCTTCCCCGAGTCTTTGTATAACATGATGGATTCGGATTTGTATTCCATATGCTCTTATCATTATGTATTGATTTGCCTATCTATCCTTATCGTAATTCACATGTTTATATATTTATGCATGCTTCTACTTTTGTATTTCCTTCTATGTACGTTTAATGTGATATGGCTGGGAGAACCCGGAGTTACTCTTCACTGATTGTGGCGTTCATGTTTTTCATGGATGAACAGGTTGCTTGCATGGATGGCTTTTTGCTTGGTATTTTGGGTTCGGGTGTGAGCTAGCGGGCGTTGTCCCTGGATGAAACACCTCTAGACGTTATTTAGCTTGTTTGCTAATCACTTTTACTTTGATAACATTTGGAGAGACTACGTCTCTTGTTGTAGTATATTTTTGTACTTTGGTTTGTAATATTTGACACTCCTCGTATTTTCTATTTGCATGTTAAAATGTTTTAAAAACACCGTATTTCCGCTAATTAAATCACATGCTTGTATGTTTTATTTCCGCATTCGCGAGGGTTGTCACAGTTGGTATCAGAGCTTTATCGCTCCCGACGCACACACGTGAACTCTAAACTTAAACTACTTGACCTTGAAATAATAAATGAGAGATGGGTAGAAGATAAGGACTTTCCTTGGTAGTCTATTTGTTTATGCTAATTGATAGGAGTAACTTAATTTGTTTTTGTTTCTTATGAAGATGGTTAGACCTCGAGTAGTAGCGAATGTTATGCAAGAAGCTCTTACTCAAGTGTTGAAGAATCAATAGGATGCGGCTATTGCTCTAGCCAACCAAGTTCCCCCTCGAAGAGAAGATAACCATCAAGGAGGCTACGCTTGGATAACAGGTGAAATAGCTAGGAGTAAGATTATACCTTACGGTGGAGAGCCAGACCCTAATGAGCTATCGGAATGGTTCCGAGAGATGGAGAAGCAGTTTGATCTATACCAAGTCCGTGAAGAGGACAAGGTGAGGATCGCAAAGCACTTCCTTGTAAGGGAAGCAGATAATTGGTGGGCTATTACTAGTGCTACCGCTACTCTCGAAGATGATTTCAATAAGGCTTGTTTCAAAGCTCTAGAGGAAGGTCGATTCTATCCTAAGGAGCTTAAGCAACAAAGGCTCAGGGAGTTTATTGACTTTAAGCAAGGCAACTTGTCGGCACAGGACTTCACTACGGATTTCAACAAGCTTGCTCATTTTGCTCCGAGGCTTATCAGAGATGACGAGGACCGAGCCTTCTATTACCGCAACAAGCTAAGTGCTTTACTTCAAAGTAAAGTGAGGAGGAATACTACTTCCTTTGGGGATTTATATGATGATGCTTTGTGGGCCGAGAATTCTATGAAGGCCATTAGGAATGAAGCTATGATGAATAATCCCTCTCCTTTTTTCACTCCTAGGCCAAATGTCTATGGGAAAAGACCGTTTATTCCGTCTTCCTCTAACTCTTATGCTAACAAGAGGAGATTCAATCCTCCTTCAAATGCAAATGCAAGAGCTCCTGCTCCTTTCATTCCCTGAGCTACTTCTAATGTGGCTCATAGGCCTTATGCTCCTCAAGCTCAAGGTCGCTTGTGCAACCGTTGTAGACAACCATACCATCCCGGTGTGCCTTGTTCCAACCGACCTTATATTTGCTACTTTTGTCAAAAGGGTGGTCACCGTTATGAGGATTGCCCCGATCAAAAGTTGCCCCCTCCTCCTGCTAAACCTAAGGGTTCTATCTTTGTTATGAGCCGTGCCGAAGCCGATGCTCATCCGGAGATAATTACGGGTATGTTCTCAATCTTAGAGCAACCGTGTCTTATTCTATTTGATACCGGTGCTTCTATGTCTTTTGTGTCTTCGACTTATGCTAATAAATTATCTATCGAGTCTAAATCTAGTGAGGATACTCCCATATCCTTACCATCCGGAGATATTATCTCTTGTTCTACTCTATGTCCTAATGTCCCAATATCTATTGCGGGTTCTATTTTTCCCGCTAATCTCCTTAAGTTTCCTCTAGGAAAGTTCGATATAATTCTAGGTATCGATTGGTTAGCATTGTACCATGCTAGGTTCGAGTGTCGTGATCAAAAGATTTATTTAAAGAGTCCTTTAGGAGTTGGAATAACCTATAAGGGATCTCATCCCCGAAAAGGTGTGTCTTTGATTTCCGCCATGAAGTTGGTAAGTATGGTAAGAAAGGGTCACCAAGCATACTTGTGTATTGTGACTTCTTCAACTACCTCTTTGCCAAATATTGAAGATGTGCCTATCGTTCGTAAATTCGTTGATGTATTCTGATGCGTGTATTTTATATAGACTTTCTAGTCCATTTATGCACGCATTTCTATGTCATTTAGGTGATATTATATCGCCATATGCCCCTATTTGGCTACTTTGTACTTTCATTACCATTTTGTAGGTACAAGCTGTGTAGTAGCAGAAACCGAGCCAAAGCAGTTCATTTTGCATGCATTTAGGAGAATGGAAATATCAGGACAGGAACTCTTCCATGGGGAAGCGTGAAACCGTTCATAATCAAGCCCAAGTCATGACTCACACCACATACTATGCCAGAAGACCTCGATCGAGGAGTTTACCATTCGATCGAGGTAAGTTGAAGCCAGAAGTGCTCGATCGAGCTACCTCCTTTGCTCGATCGAGTAGAAGCCGCTTACCAGTTGGTCGATCGAGTAGATCAAGTGCTCGATCGACTGATTTCCATGAATAAAAGCCTCGATCGAGTGGTTATTCCCCTCGATCGAGTAGATTCTATCACGGGCTTTAAGTCCATTAGGTTAATTAGGTTAAGAGTCGTGTTAGACACTATATATGACTCTTATTTACGTCATTAGTGATTCATCACTTATTATTCAGTATTTAGAAGACATTAATCTTTCTTTAGTTTCTGAACTTTTAATCTTTAGTTTTCATTCGGGTTTATTCGACGTGGATTGTTCTTTACGCCGGATTGCTAAGATTGTAAACGATTTCTCTCTTTTACTCTTACCTTTACCTCAGTCTTAATTACTACTTACTCTACTTAATTGCTGCTTTGTTATTGTTCATGCTTATTAATTACGATTTCATTATGTTTAATATCATATGTTCAATCGTCTTTGTTAGCATAGTTAGTAGCATGAGTAGCTAATTCTCTTGTATGTTGGGATGAGGGAAACTGTAGTAAAGGCATGTTAGGATAGATTAGTTTGGTTAGTCTTGAATATGAGAATCGATCTTTGCAATTTAATTGAGGTTTACTCGAATGAGTATACGCAGGAGACTAGGCTAGATAGTTAACCCCGACCTGGATCGAGAGATTGGAAGGGAAGGCTTGCTTAGAATTGATAGGTGACTCCTAAGAGAACGAGAGTTAATTAGGAAAATCCCTAGGGTGGTTTGAGACCGAGAGGAGAAAACCATTGCCCTTCTCATTGATAGATTGACTGACTTAGTTGACCCATAGATGCCGATACTGCAGTAGACCGAATCCTAGCATATTTCTCTCTTATCTGATTTATTTCTATCTTTTACTTCTCTTTCATTTAATCTCATTTAGTTTAGTTAAAACCAATTTTCAAAACCCCCAGTTTGTTACCTGCAGATTTAGATTACAGTTAATTAGTTTCCTCCCTGTGGAGATCGACCCTACTTCCGCTATATTCTTAGTTAGTAGACTTAGGATTTATTTTTGGTGTATAACGACAGACATCAAATTTTGGCGCCGTTGCCGGGGAGGCAATTTAATTTTCTGTTTATTTATTTCTGTCTCGTCTTAAGGAATTTCTAATTCCTTAAGACTGTTCTTATCTTTCTCTTTATAGTTGTGTATGAGCAGATCCCAAAGGCTCGAATTAGTGGAAGCTGATCCAAAGCCTGAAAGAACCTTCCTACGCAGGAAAAGAGGGTTAGATAAGACTATTCAGGAGGAAGACTTGAGTACTTCTGAATCCGTCTTTGACAGTTTCATTTTCGAGGTAGATTTAACTGTTGAGACTACCATTTCAGCAAAGATGCCTAATATTGCTAGCCATTCTGAGCCTACAGCTGCATGTACACCTCAAGGATTCAAACTTACAACGGACGAAGATGGAACTACTTTCGATCTTCGCCGTCTTATATCAAGCTCGTCCAGCAGGACAAGTATAGGGGTGTAGCTGGGGAGGATCTTAGGAAGCATATGGAGACCTTTGCTGACTACTGTTCTTCTATTCCGGTTTCCAAATGGGTGACAGCTGACAAGATCAAGGAATTGTTGTTTCCTTTTTCCCTTACTGATAATGCCAAAGACTGGTTGAAGAATTTGAATCGAGAAGAGCTGGGTATTACTGACTGGACCACACTCGCACTGGCTTTCTATAAAAAGTATTTTCCACCGCAGAGGACGAATGCTTTGAGGGGTCAGATTACTAATTTCAAGCAAACGGCTCATGAAAATCTCTATGAGTCCTGGGATCGATTCAAGACGCTAGTGAGGTCTGTTCCTCATCATGGGTTCGAGCAGTGGTTTCTGTGTAACCAGTTCTACACCGGGTTATATGACGATCATCGAGCCATTCTAGATGCCGCGTCAAACGGGAGGTTCCAGAAGGAAATAGATGATGATAAGGGTTGGAAGCTGATTGAAGAAATGGCAACCCATTGTGCTGAATATGGTAATCCGAGGAGTGGTACACGGACGATAGCTAGTATCGATTCTGAAGGTCTGGATGCAAAATTCAATAAACTAAATGCCAGACTTGATAAATGGGAGAAGAAAGCTGAAGATAACCAGCAGACGGTTCATTTGCTGCAGCAGGATGATATGATTACTTGCAAGAGGTGTGGCGAAACTGGTCACACGGCTATAGACTGTCTCGCTGAAAGGGAACAAGTCTTTTCCTTCCAGCAGTACCGTCAAGGAGGTGGGTACTACAATCAAGGGAATATCCATCCCAATTTGAGATGGACAAGCCAGAACGTCTTAAATCCTACACCTCCACCACCACAGCCGACGTATCAACCGCCGCACAAGCAAGGATTTCAGAACATCCAGTCTTCGCAGCAAGCTAGTTCCTCATCTGTAGGAATTGCAGAAATCGGGGAGTTAAAGTCTATGATCCAAGCTTTAGCTATCCAAATGAGCAAAACTGATCAAGCAACAAATGCTACTATTAAGCTTTTGGAGTCGCAGATTGCTCAATTGGCAGGAGTTCGATCGACTAGGCAACCCGGGCAGTTACCGTCTCAAACTGACAGGAACAAGGAGACGCTGAATATGATTACTCTAAGAAGCGGTCTTGCTTATGACAGTCCGGGTACAGTTGCTGATATTTCTGGTGCGCATCCTGATGTCGCGAAGATTGTCGCTGGTAATGCAATCGATCGAGAAAATAATGCTAGTCGATCGAATGAAATGAAGGAGAAACTACTCGATCGAGAGATTTGTGTTACTCGATCGAGTGAATCAGAAAGCAAGTTACTCGATCGAGAGGTTGTTGATGCTCGATCGAGTAACTTAGAAGAACAAGTGGTCGATCGAGAGAACCAAGCTGCTCGATCGAATAAGGTGACCGAGGAAACTGATCGATCGAGCAATTTAAGCTCGGATAATCTTCGATCGAGTGACTTAGATACTCGATCGATGGGTTTTCATGAGCGAGAAGCTCATTCGAAGGGGTTAAGCAAGCGGATGATCAACAATGCAATTGTCAAGGATATGCAACGTGTTAATCCTGACATTCCAGTTCCGTTTCCTGGTCGATTGAAGCAAGCTAAGGTCGAAAAGGAATTTGTTCGGTTCGCTGACATTGTACGCAACCTCAAGGTGAACGTTCCTTTCGCATACCTCCTATTAAAGGTACCCTCTTACCTAAAATTTATGCGTGAAATTCTTTTGCGTAAGTGGACCGTAGACACTGTAGAGACTGTAGCTTTAACCGAGGAATGCTCTGCGTTTCTCCAGAACAAATGCCCCCCTAAGCTGTCTGACCCAGGTAGTTTTTCTATACCATGTCATATAGGGACCTATCTCATAGACAACGCGTTATGTGACCTAGGAGCTAGTGTTAGCGTCTTACCTTTGTCTTTGGCCAAACGGTTAGGCTTTACAAAGCTTCAGTGTACAAACATGACGGTACAGATGGCAGATAGAACCTTGTCTCGACCCTTAGGAATCCTAGAGGATGTTCCTGTGCAAATAGGAAAGTTCTTCATCCCGGTCGATTTCATAGTTTTAGATATACCTGAGGATTCTCACACTCCCATCATATTGGGAAGACCGTTCTTGCATACTGCGCAAGCGGTTATTGATGTTGGGTTACAGACTCTGACTTTTCAAATAGGGGGGGGGAGAATTTTGTATTCACGCAGTCTCACGTTAGTAAGGGTCCTATGCTTGTGTCACCATGCTACGCGCTTCCTTTATCTGATATCGCACCTGATTTATTCACGCATGACAAAGCTTCGGTTCCTATCGAACCTATAGCTCCTATCTGTGATATCCCCATTGCTACCGTAACACCTCCGCCCCAGCTTGGGAGCGAATTGGAGGAGCATGCCATTGTGTGTTCCATTACAGGTAGCAAATCACTAGCATTGGAGCTGGAAAAGGAAAAGCCAGGTTCGCGTGACGACGTAAAGAAGAAGAAGTCCAAGAAGGACAAAGGAGCCCGCATGTACGCAAGTGATTCCGAGGTGGAGCTAGGCTCCAATAAACCATTGTACGTGTGGAGGAAGAAGACGGAACTTACCGCAGCTGAGGGTACTTCCGCGAGTCAAAGGCCAAACGGTGGCCTTCTCATGAAACTATTTGGTTGGTAGCCGGGTTTGCAACCCCGTGCAACTTGTATAAACAATTTATTGCATTTTCAAATAGACATTTAGACTATCGCGTGATAATCCGTAGCTTAGATAGACAATTTATACTTCTTATTGGACAATTTTTGGTACTTTCTGGTATTTGGTTGGCATTGTTTTGCAGGAATGGAAGCAGAAATCAACTGTTCAAAGTCGTGGGCTGTGAAATTATGAAGTACTCGATCGAGTAAAGCAAGCCACTCGATCGAGCTGTTTTACCTGGAAAAGTTGCTCGATCGAATAGAATTTCTACTCGATCGACCCACAGTTTGATGCTGGTTTGGGGAAGCCTCTGTTTTGTGAGTTGTTTCTGTTCCTTTAGTTTTTTTCCATTCTTTATATATTTCATTCCTTAGGAGCATGAATAAGTTGTTTTTCCCTTTCCCGTCTATGCTCTTGTGCTTTAGCCAATGAGGACATTGTCTGTTTTGGTTTGGGGAAGTGTTTTACATCCTTTTGCGTCTGCATTTGCATTTGTATTGCATTCACGTTTACATTCATGTTAATTAGAAAAAATTTGAAAAAATCAAAAATATCACGTTTATTTTTGCATATAGTTGAGTCGGATTGGAGTCTTGTTCATGATGAAATTGCACTACAAGTCTATTTTATGCTATTCTTTGCACCTTTCTTGACTTACTTAGTGAAATCGAATAGTGAACTATTGAATTTTGTCTTGGAATTTAAATTTGATTATTAGACTTGACTCAACTTTTTGGCAAACTACTTATATATTCTGAGATTTTAGAGCCTATAACTGGTGACATCCATGACCAGTTCATCTAGGAATGAGAGTAGTTACTCCCCACACCTCGTGTCATTTGCTTGTATATGAATTTTGATTTCTTATTGCCTGCACGCATTGGGTTTGTGGTCGGTATTACGTGTTTTGAGAATATTTGCATCTCCCTTTTCCTCATTTTACCCCATTTAACTCCACATAAAGCCATATATGCTTGTTGCCCTTAACTACATCCTAAACTGAGCCTACCTTTGCCGAGCTAGTTTAGTAGTCGAGGTATATTCTACCGTTGTGTCAGGTTTTGGCTCGTTTCATTGATTGGAGTGGGTTTTTTGTGAGAAAAAAGAACAGAAGTGTTGTTAGTGCCTCGATCGAGTAGTTTTCAGTTCGATCGAGAAGATTTTGTTAGTTGTTGCCTCGATCGAGTGACTTAATCCACTCGATCGAGTGGTTTCCCTCAGTCAGCCAAGAAAGAAAAAGAAAAGAAAAGAAAAAGAAAGAAAAAATGAAAAAATATATATTGGAAAAAATAATTGGCTGAAGTTGTGTTGTTTACACCTCCTGTGCTTATTATAATTTATTGAGGTGTTATTTGGGATTTGTGTTGTATATGCCTATATTGGGTAAGGCATCGAGCTTAATTTTTGATTGTTGGAAGATGGAACGAGTTCTATTGCGGTCTTGTTAGGAACTAGCTTGGCTATTTACCCTCACATTTCCATTAATTATTTTGCCCCTTCTTACCAATTAGCCTCACATATCCATATCTTTGCAAACGTTCGGCACGTGATTGTCCTTGAACGGTGGTTATGCGTGTGTACGGTGCTTGAATCATCTTTCATGTTAGTTAGCAATGCATGTTGTGTCGGTCGTAGTCTAGGTGAGTGACTATATTTTCTTTCTCTCTTTTACATATTTACTTACCATTTGCTTGTTGAGAGAAGAGTGACCCGTGAGAGTCCGAATTTGGTTGAGTCTTGCAAGGTTGAAAGTCTAATTTATTTCCAAGATTGTATGAATTCGTTTACTTTCGCATTAAGCTTTGTAACGATTGATCGAGTGCATTAAACTGTTTAACATTGACTTGTAGCTAGCTCTGAGACTTGCTCCATTCCCCTAGGTTTATTTTGTTCCATTTAGTTGCATTTAGTTTGCTTGAGGACAAGCAAAGGTTTGGTTTGGGGAAGTTTGATGCGTGTATTTTATATAGACTTTTTAGTCCATTTATGCACGCATTTCTATGTCATTTAGGTGATATTATATCGCCATATGCCCCTATTTGGCTACTTTGTACTTTCATTACCATTTTGTAGGTACAAGCTGTGTAGTAGCAGAAACCGAGCCAAAGCAGTCCATTTTGCATGCATTTAGGAGAATGGAAAGATCGGGACAGGAACTCTTGCATGGGGAAGCGTGAAACCGTTCATAATCAAGCCCAAGTCATGACTCACACCACATACTATGCCAGAAGACCTCGATCGAGGAGTTTACCATTCGATCGAGGTAAGTTGAAGCCAGAAGTGCTCGATCGAGCTACCTCCTTTGCTCGATCGAGTAGAAGCCGCTTACCAGTTGGTCGATCGAGTAGATCAAGTGCTCGATCGACTGATTTCCATGAATAAAAGCCTCGATCGAGTGGCTATTCCCCTCGATCGAGTAGATTCTATCACGGGCTTTAAGTCCATTAGGTTAATTAGGTTAAGAGTCGTGTTAGACACTATATATGACTCTTATTTACGTCATTAGTGATTCATCACTTATTATTCAGTATTAGAAGACATTAATCTTTCTTTAGTTTCTGAACTTTTAATCTTTAGTTTTCATTCGGGTTTATTCGACGTGGATTGTTCTTTACGCCGGATTGCTAAGATTGTAAACGATTTCTCTCTTTTACTCTTACCTTTACCTCAGTCTTAATTACTACTTACTCTACTTAATTGCTGCTTTGTTATTGTTCATGCTTATTAATTACGATTTCATTATGTCTTAATATCATATGTTCAATCGTCTTTGTTAGCATAGTTAGTAGCATGAGTAGCTAATTCTCTTGTATGTTGGGATGAGGGAAACTGTAGTAAAGGCATGTTAGGATAGATTAGTTTGGTTAGTCTTGAATATGAGAATCGATCTTTGCAATTTAATTGAGGTTTAGTCGAATGAGTATACGCAGGAGACTAGGCTAGATAGTTAACCCCGACCTGGATCGAGAGATTGGAAGGGAAGGCTTGCTTAGAATTGATAGGTGACTCCTAAGAGAACGAGAGTTAATTAGGAAAATCCCTAGGGTGGTTTGAGACCGAGAGGAGAAAACCATTGCCCTTCTCATTGATAGATTGACTGACTTAGTTGACCCATAGATGCCGATACTGCAGTAGACCGAATCCTAGCATATTTCTCTCTTATCTGATTTATTTCTATCTTTTACTTCTCTTTCATTTAATCTCATTTAGTTTAGTTAAAACCAATTTTCAAAACCCCCAGTTTGTTACCTGCAGATTTAGATTACAGTTAATTAGTTTCCTCCCTGTGGAGATCGACCCTACTTCCGCTATCTTCTTAGTTAGTAGACTTAGGATTTATTTTTGGTGTATAACGACAGACATCAATTACTTCAGACCATGGTCCGTCTGAAGCAAGACCGACTGTTTATTATAATAACTTAGTAACGGTCAAGAAATAATTATTTTTAAAAAAAAAGATAGTATACAACTTAGTATTTTATTTGTCTCACATCGAAAAATAATGTAGATCCGGTGAATATACTATGTATAAACAGCATAATTGTCCCACATCGAAAAATTATCATAAGGTGAGATGATCCTATAAATATAAATAGGAATCATCCTTGGAACTTATGTATTACCCAAAATGTTTTGAGTATCTTAAGTTTTGTCTTATAAAGCTCTTAAAAGTTTGTATTATTATCTCTAAATTTACATCCTCATAAATAACAATTTACCAAATTATCATAAATAATAATTTTAATGGTATACTACTTAGTATGATATTTGTCACACATTGATAAATAATGTAGGTGTGGTGACCATACTACGTATAAAAAGAATTGTCCCACATCGAAAAATTACATAAGGTAGGGTGATATTATGGTTATAAATTGGAGTCATCCTTGGACTTAAGTATCCACCCAAAAAATTCGAGTCTCTTAAGTATTGTCTTAGAGAGCTTTTACAAGTTTGTATTAGAAATTAGATATCATAAATAATAATTTTAATGATGTACTACTTAGTATGTTATTTATCTCACATTGAAAAATAATGTAGACGTCGTGAACATACTATGTATAAGAAGAAGAATTGTCCAACATTGAAAAATTTGAATAAGTTAGGGTGATCCTATGCTTATATATATGAGTTATTATTAGAATTTATGTATCCACCCAAAATCTTTTGAGTCTTTTAAATATTGTCTTAGAGACCTCTTAAAAGTTTATATTAGTATATTTTCAATATTGACGTTTACATCATCAAAAATTAATTTAGGAAAGTATGATAAAAAAAATAAAGTAAATGTATCTTTTAATTATTTTAATATATATATTTCATATAATATATTCTTAGGACGTTTATAACTTTTAAATAAAATTTTTTACTTTTCATTAGACAAAAATGTATTCTAAAAAAAATTGAACATAATATGATTAAATTTCTGGTAAAAATGCTATCATTAGAGTATAGATTCTAATATAATTTGTACATACTTGGTGTAATTTGTTCCACACCGAGAAGTAATATAGGTATGGTTCATCAAAAAATAAATTAGGAAAATATCATAAATAATACTATCAACCAAAAATTAATTATTCTATAGAAAAATATGGTGTGCCACTTAGGATGCTATTTGACCCACGTTAAACAATAATGTAGGTGCGTTAAATATATTACGTATAAATAGTACAATTGTCCCACATCGGAAAATTGTCATAAGGTCGAGTAATCTTATGATTATAGATAAAAGACATCCTTGAAACTACAACCCAAAATTTCTTTTGAGCCTCTTAAATACTGTCTTAGAGAGTTCTAAAGAGTATATCATCGCATTGATAAAAAATTAAATTAAGAAAATATCATAAATAATATTCAAGATATAAAAAATAAAGTGGAGAATCCTTTAGTTATTATTATATATATTTCCTATATTATAATCAAGTGATATTTATAATTTTTATATAAAAACAATTACATTTTATTTAACAAAAAAATAATATTAAATAAATAACAAAACATAATGTAAGACTGTAAGTGTGATAAATATACTACATATAACTAATATAATTGTCCCATATTGAAAAATTATCATAAGGTGGAGTGATCCTGTAATTATAAATATGAGTCATCCTTGGAACTTAGATATAAACTCAATGAGGCTCTTAAATATTGTCTTAGAGAGCTCTTACAAGTTTGTATTACCATATCCACATTAGTAAAACTTACATCATCAAAAAATAATTTAGAAAAGTATCATAAAAAAAAGTGAAAAATCTTTTAATTATTTCTATATACATTTCCTATATTATATTCAAGTGGTGTTTATAATTTTTATATAAAAAATTTTCATTTCATTTCACAAAAAAAAATATTGTAAAAATGAGTCATCCTTCGAAAGTAGATATTAACCCAAAATATTTTGAATCTTTTAAGTATTATCTTACAGAGTTCTTAAAAATTTGTATTATTATCTCCACCTTAATGAAATATACATCATCAAAATTAATTTAGGAAAATATCATAAATAATTATTTACGAAAGCATTATAAATAATAATTTTAATGGTGTACTACTTAATATGTTATTTGTGCCACATTGAAAAATAATGTAGGTGTGGTGACTATACTATGAATAAATAGAATAATTGTCCCACATCGGAAAAATATCATAAGCTGGGTGATCATGTGATTATAAACAGTAGTCGTCCTTGAAACTTAGATATTTTCCGTATCATAATATAGGTCAAATATAACTTGGGTCCTGACAAAGCTGGTAAAATATGGTTAAAATAGAAGTTGACTCATTGTATCAATATTATCTTATTGTATTTAAAACCCAAACATTTCTAGCCTTCTCATTAAGTCACGTCATCAATTCAGTTTTTTTTTAATATTTTCCCACATATACTCCACCAGTATTAAACAGTATTTATCGTTGAAGTCAAATTTAAATTAGTCGTAAATCAATGTCTTACTCCGTCTTCAGGAATTACGATGCATACGAATATCTTTTATTTACATTTTTTTTAATTGATGGAAATCAAATTATTATTATACTGCAATTTTCTGCATTTCAAGACAACGATAATAATTTGTCGAGACGAATTTACGCTAAATTTTTTTAAAAAATCACATATTAAACCAAGAAAAAAATCATTTTGTTAACATAATTATGTTAAACAGAATACATAAAAATTTTGTCAGTATTTTGTATAAAGTAATGGGAACCACTTTCAACACAGTTCCAGTTTTAATTCATTCATGTGCGTTTGAAGACTATGATGAACATTATTGACATACAAATTTTCCAAATAAATATCCAACTTTATAATAATTAAGTTATATATAAATATATATTAAATTATATTGATGTGTCCAAAAAATACGAAAAAATGTAATTAATTATTAAATGACTTGAAACGAAAAAAAATCACAAAAGTATGTGCCTAAAAATATAATATATTTTTTATACTTAAAATATACATCAGTATTATTTAAACTACTAATATCGGAAAAAAATGATTCAAACCAACGAAAAAACGAGAAAAATAACTCATATAGAAAAGAAATTTGGCTAATTTCATAAATTGCTAATTTAGTGTCCAAGCGCATTACACGAAAATTATTTTTTGTAAAATATATTTGGCTAATTTCATAAATTTTACCCAATTATATCATGTATATTTTATTAATAATATCTTTACTATTTTTCATAAAAACATCCCCGTTATATTTTATTAATAATATTGCACGGGCTTAAAACTAGTTTTCTTAAAAATTATATTTTATTATAGTATTATTAGTTATTTGTTATAGAAAATTTATGAAAATGACATTAATGTAATCTCGTGCATTGCACGAGCATAAAATCTAGTTTGTTGGTATTTAAGACCACTAATTATTGGACTGTATGCGATGCCCAGTCCCCAATATGAATATGGATAAGTATTGCTGAAAACGGATACTATCTATTTAAAGCTTAAGACGGGTCAAATACTACCAAGTGGTGGTAATAAAGGCAAAACTTATGGCTTTTTCTAGGCAATAAGTGGGGTGATTTGGTATATATTTGACATGTCTTAAATTTAAGACGGATAGTATCCCTCTGAAATGAGAATTTGTGTAGGAATAATTGAATATACTATGAAGATTAATCATATGTCACAAATGGCAACAAATGAAAGAATTATCGCTTTTGAATTCCAATTTCAAGACTTGCGACAAAAAGCCTGGTAGTATTTTAACGATTAGTGATAAGGCGCTTTGAGTATAGGTTTAGAGAGTCAATTTGGTTGATATTATGATGTAAAGACCATAGTTTGTGAGTCATGTTGTGTAAATATCTATGGTATTTGCGATTGGACAATTGATAAATTTCAGAACAAAATTAATGTCGATTTTGATTCCAAGGAAGATAGCTTGGAACTTGCTGTCAATACCTTGCTATTAATAGAGTGAAGACGGAAATTGAAAGTCATAAGCTAAGGAAGAAGAAGCAACGCGCAACCATCATGCATATGGTGCAATGTGATAGATGAACCATCTTAAACAAAACCTTAAGGTAATAATTGAGGCCAAACTATTATATTTATATCTCGTTACGCCCCCTCACTCTAATGTCCGTTCGGGTATAGTTGTCGTAGCATGAGATCAAAAAATAGGAAATAAGATCAAAACTAATATATTTTATACTAATATATATGTTAACTATATACTAATAAGACAAGTAAAAGATAATAGAAATATGTTATGTAATATTCTCAATAGAATGTATTAGGTCGAATCAAGCAAGAGAAAGTTAAAGGCAATTACATTCGAGTAACATTCAACCAACACACGAGTCGCGTTACGACTTGAATGTATTCCACATTAGAGCCACAATCAACTTCGATAAGTACGTTCAACTCATGTATATAACAATGATTAATTAATAAAGTTATTTTCTCTCTCTCTAAAACTCTCCCACCTCTCTCTTGAATCAAAACCCAAACAATTACTTTGGCACCACCATCTCCCCCATTCACCCCACCACCCTTTCTTTGCCTGCTTCGTCGCCGGGGATCGGCCGTTCTGGCCTTTCTCCGGTGACGATGTATCTCTCCGTTTCGGATATAGATCTTTTACCTTATTTTCCTCTTTTTCTTTGCGTCCCCGTTCTCCCTTTTTACTCATCGGTTTCCGGCGACTATTCCGTTGTTGGTCTTGTTAGGTTTGGGCATAATGTTGTCTTTCTCTGGTCCCCCTCTTTCTTCGTATGTCTGCTTCGCTGACAATCCTGCATGTTCCAGGGGAGATGCGCCCCCCTCCCCCCCCCCTCCCTTGGATGATTGGTGGTTGATGTGTGTGTCGCGGGTAAGTATTTCTTATGGGTCAGGTCGGATCTGATGGTTATGGTAATGAGACGGCGTTTCCCCTTCCCCTCGCCCCCTTCCCCGCCTATTGGTCTGTAATCCGTCCGGTGATGTCGTTGTTGGTCTTTTATCTTCATCTCTCGTTGCATGCATGGGTGTCCCTGGGGTTTTCGAGTCCGTCGTTGTTGAGTTTTTTAGGTTCTCCGAGTTAATGAAACTCCTGCTTTGTTGTTCTTCTTTATGGGTATGTCTTCGGATTTCCGGTTGAGTAGTTTTTTAGTTGTGTGGGAACTCTCTGCTCTTTGAATTTTTGATGAAAATGGGTGTAATTGGTCTTTATTTGAATGGTCTGGGTTTGAGCTGGCTTGCGTCGGGTTGTGTCAGTGGGTTTGGCTGGTTTGGAGGTGGTGGTCTCTTCTTTAAATCTTATGTCATATCAGTTTTTATTTATCTCTTCCTTGTTTGTCACAATAATCTCCTCTCACATGAGTCTTTTCAGTAATTATGTGGGTTTTTATCGTCTCTTGTAAGTTAGTTTATGTCGAATAAATGGTGCTCGGAATATGGTGGTAAGTGGACTGGCCGAGGGGATCCTTTTGCAACGTCTTATTATTTGCATGCTTGATGTCTTGATCCGTTGGTCTTATGACTATGGGGCCGATCTCGAAGGTGTAGGAGATTTTTCTCCGTCGATGGCAGACTTCGTCGTTTTGCTCGTCACTTTGTCTTTCTACAATCTTTTCGCAAGATCGTAAGTACACCTCGTTATTGTCTTTCAGTGGCTCGTATGTATCATCGTCATTTGGAGATCTACTGTGCGGGTGATTTTGGTTCAGACGCATATAACCATCATTTGCTCCGGCCGCATCAAGCTTGTGCTGTTTTAGTTGGTCTAATAACAGTTGTAATTTTAGTTTCCGCTTTATGTGTATTTGCTTTGTTTCGTTATTTAGTTTTTAGTTTATATCCTAGATCTTATATCGGGATGCTTTGTATGTTACCCGTATGGCAGTTTAGGCTATCTTTATCGATTGTCAAAAAAAAAAACTCACGTGTACTTCGTGACACGACGACTTATTATTTAATTATATTGGTTTGTTCCGACTTTTACTATTTTTCTTACCTAATCTAGTTATTCTACCTAATTACTATTTAAGCTTAGTCTTTCGCTTTTAGAAAACGACTTTTACTTTAGGTGGCGTTTGGAAACCATGATTTCATTTCAATTTGTTAATTGGAAATATGAAAATCAAAATCATGAATTGCAAATTTAAATTCTTTGTTTGGCAAAACAAGGTATTAAGAAATCAAAATTTTGAAATCCAAATTATGTGTTTGGCAAGATCAAAAATTTGAGAATCCAGATTTGTACAACTACAACATATACCTATTACCATTCAAATTATGTGTTTGCAAGGCCAAAACTTTTGCAGAGTGAACATTACAAAAAAAGAACACAAAAAAGTCGGAAAGTTACACTTTTCCTGAAACGGAGTCGGAAAGTAAAGTATGGTACCACAATGTATACACAATTTGACAGCCACAATTACAATTTCAAAAGCGTTGCTCATAAACACAAAATCTAGAGGACATTGTTGTCAAAAT
Organism: Heliosperma pusillum; assembly: GCA_022085475.1. NCBI lineage: Eukaryota > Viridiplantae > Streptophyta > Magnoliopsida > Caryophyllales > Caryophyllaceae > Heliosperma > Heliosperma pusillum. The sequence continues at coordinate 122,420 of JAIUZE010074708.1, read as the reverse complement.
AAAATTTAGACGGCATTAAAGAACGTCTCTAATCTCCTCTAATCTTTGAAAAGATTAACCGTCAGCAAGACACAGCAAGATCCAGTCCAATTTTTGTTGCTCGGGAAGGTCCTTCAACATTTGAAACTCTTTTGGAGAGCTCATTAGTATCTTCACAGCTCTTAATATTTGATGAGGGAGGATGCCGTACACATTGGAAACTTCATCATATACTTCTTTCTCGCTCAATGATGCAGGTTTGACTTTGCTATCAACAAAAGTTTGAAACGAGTTCGCAAAACTAGTAACGGCTTCGGCCAATACATCTCGTTTTTGCTTTTTCTTGGAACTAGTTGAAGTGGTGTCAGCACTTGAACTACCACCATCTACTTAATCGTCCATCGTTGCAACGCCTTCTTCATGATGCTCGACCCCGTCACCAAGAGCTCGATCCGGGCCAACCAACACACAAATATCATCCCAATGTTCAATATGTTTGTTGAAATAAGGAGATGCTGATGGGTTATCCTGCAAAATCAAAGATGAAATAGACTGTACTCCTTATTCAACTACAGGTGTTCATTTTTGATGCTTTAAGTTCCTATTTCAAACATAACTCCTTGTTTTTCTTGTAACTTATGAATCACAGACTTCGCTACAGTGTCTCATCAGGAAGTCTGTTAGAGTGTCGAACACAACACTTTCGTAAGAAAAGAAACAAAAGAACACATGATTTAGGCCTAAATTGAAATGTCTGATTGCTGTTTCGTGTCATTTAAACGTAACTTATAAAAAAATGAGGATTAAAATTAGACTTGAAGCAATGACAAGGCGTAAGGAAAATAACTTTATAAAAGAAGAGATTAAAGTAACTAACATGTGTGTACTTCGTCCCCTCTGTCATTTCGTCTAAAGTAACTAATATCATCTTTCTTTCATCATCCCACTTAAACTTAGTCTTGCTTCTTATCTCCATAACGTCTCCATAATGATTTTTCCAAATTTTGACTCGATTTCTCACGTTTTCAGTGGTAAGGCACATATCCATCTTGCTTTTTATCTCATCGACTACGACTTGGTAAGCTTGAGGCTTCCAGTCACCATCAGCTTTGTTTCCTTGAACTATTTGATTATACAATACTTGTAACACCCCCATAATCCGTTATATTTAAAAATAGAGTTTTCATGTAAAATTCGGAACATGGATGTGTCACAATTGAACCAATTGTAGTAGAAGTATTCAAATCATGTAATTCAAAGGGGTAAATGTCCACGTGAATTAAAACCAAAGAGTAAAATTCGATTACAACCAAATCCAAATGTTTGCGGAAGCGAATAAGTTTGATGATGCAAAATAAAGATAATTGTCTAAACATTGGTTTCCAATAAAAACAATAACGCGCGCGCTCTCCCGTGGTTCCCACGTCCTAGTTCCTTGGATTACCTGTCACACGATCTGCTCTCACAATAGTGGTCATAGCAGTTCCAATTAAGGACAAAAACAAAAGAGGGTCAACAATAATGTTGAGTAAGGTAAACAATCCAAAAATAAATAAATAAGAGTTTTACTTAAAATTTAGAATTCATAAGAAAGTAGAATATCATTGAGAAGTTCAAGTTTCTAAATAAGGAAATCCGATCCAAAATAGTTAGTCCTTCCAAATCTTAAAACACTTTCCTTCGAAGAAAACATTTCTTCACTTTCTTTAGTAAGTAATGGATAGAGGCCGTATGGAGAGGATCCCCTCGCCCTAGTCCGGATAAGACGGGGTTCACCAAACCATGTACAATAACTGTCCAAAAATCCCGAGTGTGCACACCCCTCCAAGGGCCAACCCCAAGGAGGAAGATAAGAGGACGGGGTCTCGATCAACTAACCCCCACCAAAAGCTCTGTATAGGAGGTCCCCTTTTATTATTTGGGAACAACCTACCCCTCTACCAAAACCGTTCAAACCAAAAATCAAAACCCTTTCCAAACAATTAAATCCATTTCTTGAGATTAACCATCTCCATAACTTGTACAAAAGATCAAACAGTTTTGGTTTTCAAACTCTTAAAAGTTAAGAGTCCTTTATTATATTTCAACACTTCAAAGGATGGAATAACATCAATTATTTTTCAATATTTCATCACAATAATCCAAACTTATAATAACAACCATTATAAACATTATACACAATATAACATTTGAAACAATACTCAATAGTTCAAGAATAGTGTATGGACAAGCGTTTCCCTTACCTTATGAGCTGGTCTAGAAGTTTAAAGTGCTTCTTCTACAAATCCCGAGTCTACAATATACATAAAGTACTCGTTACTAAATTATTCCAGACGGTCCTTAACTAGTTCAATTGATTTTATGCATTTTACTCGGTTTTTGTTATGTTTCCATTTTGAACGTTTTGTTCCGAGTTTTATTCTTAAGAAAGCGAAATACGTTCATGATCAGAATATTTAAGAGTATTTTATCAAGTTGGTGCTTTTGGTTTAACAAGTTATGGCTTATACACTTGGTTTACACAAGTTTACTATCTTATACATACTTTACGGTTTTACAGATTCTGAACAGTGACTTCAAAACATCATAACGCCTTCGTTACTTAACTTTTTGGGGTAAACTAGTGAGGTTGGATTCTTTAATATGTCCTACAACTTTAAGTGTCAAATACTAACAGTCCAAAAACGTCCCTAAGGTCTCTGAAATTTCTGTTTAGTAAAACGTGACGGTTTCCGAGTCACAGAAAGTTTTGGGCTGGTTCGGGTGTTTAAATAGTCGAAATATCGGTTTCCAAAAGGCCAAAATGCATGTATTTCATTAAAGTTTATCATAGTCAAATATCAAGAATTTATCTTTAGTATAAATTTATTTACTAGTGGTCTATTCTAAAAAGATAGATTCTCAACTATTGATCTAAAGAACAATATTTTATCAGATTTCCAGATTGTCATTTTGTGTTGCAAAAATCATATAACATCAAATACTTAATATTCTTGGACGAAACCAACTCCAATAGGTCTAGTATTTAGTCTACCAACTTTTATGTTTTTACAATGTTAGCCAAAAATAGGTTTAAGATGTACTATTGGTCGGATCTTTAACCAGTGGTCAGAATATGAGTCACAAAATGTTCTTAAGTGGAAAACAAAGATTATAAATTCAAATGAGTTAATTGAAGGGCCTAATATTCTCTATATTCATTATAGTGCATTGTGGTAAAAGGGTTTGTCCTCATTAATCCTTTAAATTGCTTTTTAAGACACAAACATTGGGACTAGCAGATTCGATTGTCCAGAATCATGTTCTTCTTGTATGATTTTTCATTTGCAAACGACTCTTGGGATTATGACAAAATTTTGTACACTGGTTATAGACAAGAAGAAATACGACACATATTTTTTTCATAGCAATAACACAAGTCTAAGTCGGATTTTTATTCTGTTAAATATCAACCTCCGGATTTGACACTTTGATGATTGTTATGTGTATAGGTTCTTGCATGCATGTATGAAGACTCTTATAGTTCGTTTAAGGGTTTGTTTTACTCAAGATTAAGTGTTGAATGAAAAAAAAATGCTAAGAATTTAGTATTTTAGTCCTTACAAGGTGAAGAACTTGGTGTTTAGGCAAGATCCTCCTCCTAGCTTTCTTCTTCTCCTTCTCCTTCTCTTGGTTTCTTCCTTGATCTCCCTCTCTCTATATCTTTTTTGTTGTTGTTTTGTTTTGAATGAAAATCTGATGGGAAGGTTGAATTATGAGTACATAGGAGTGGTTATGGGAAGAATAAAAAGAAGGGTGTTGGGAAGAGGGGGAGTAGGGGTGTAGGGTGGTGGCACACATGGGGAAGAGGGGTGTCTTTTTTTTTTTCTCATTGGACCAATTGCTCTAGGCATGACATAGGATCTTAGGGATCATCATGGCTGCTAGGATTTTGTTGTAGGTGGTGTTGAGTCGGGTTTGCGCAGAGCGGAAAATGATACGCGAGACGGTGTTTTATACAACTTCCAAATGCAATATGATTTTACCAATTATCGACACAAGGATTGTGTATATGTTCTTTTCTTAGTTTGTCATGGGTGAATTAATTTAAGGAATGTATTTTATTATTATTTATTCTTAATGTTTGACGATTATATTTATTATTAAATTAAACGACTAGCGGTAATTGTATTGTTACCAAATTTTTCATTTTATCTCTTATTGATACTTTATTATTATTATTTTTAAATTTCCTTTTCATTTTATTGACGGGTTTTATGGGTATTATAATACTGAAATTAGAATAGCGTCCATTTGGTTATTCCACGAAACATAGCTTCTTTTCTTGGATTGCCTAGAAGCTAAAACGTGCTTTTGTTCTTCCGTCATTGCCTATAAGAGAGGAAGATGTAAGTTCATAGTAATCATGAAAGCTTTTAACTAATAGCATGTAAAGATAAGTTATACAAACAATGTTAACAGCAAATAAACAGCAACAAGCACTCACACAACAAAACACATATCAATGAATACTTTTTTTATGAGTGACACTGTTTATCCAAGTTTCATTTCAGATTACAGTAATAAGAATAGTTGAAGAAGTAGCGATCTCTTACAATACCTTGCTCTACTAGCTCGATAACGTTTCCACATTTTTTTTGCAAGCTCGTCCCTAAATTTATTCCACTCCTCTGTTTGTTGGGCACTAACTACATAACCTTCATCTTCCTCTTCTTCAATATGGGCATTTTGTAGATCTTGTTCAACCTCAGCCATAAGAGCTGTCTCATCCATTTTTTCGAATCGTAAGAAGTTGTGAAGAATGAAACAAGCATTTATGATTCGAACTTGAGTTTTTTTATAAAAAAAAACTACTAGTTCTCAAGATACCCAACGCTTTTTCAAACACCCAAAAGTTCTTTCAATTGTGTTGCGAGCCGATGAGGGTACTAAGTTAAATAGCTCTTTAGAATTTGTGGGTTTGTTCCCTCGACATAAATTCAAGTGGTACCTAGTACGCTTGTACGGAGCCAAAAAACCCTCACCATTGGTATATCCCAAATCAACAAGAAAATATGAGTACCATCTAGTGCCCCAACCACACCTTCAAACCATTTCCACTTTGGGTCATGAACAAAACTAGAGTTATAATCAGCTTCTTTAATGTAGTCCTTCCCATTCCTCAGTACTGCTCGGAGAACGATATGAAATTGGCGACTTACAGTTTCACCTGATCGAGCAAAGAGTGCTTAGATAGTTCGATTTTTCAAATTATGAGCGAGGGTATGAAGGAAAAATGCAACTACCTCTTCATCTGTGACATTCCGGGAAGTCACTAACCCACCCCGTGCCCTTAAAATTCGTAGTAATTTTTCAAAACATCTTCGATCAAAACGCAATTGCTATTGACATTTTGTGTTATTTCTTAACGTATCTAACCACATAGCTCGGTTTTGACCTCGTTCTTGTTCATTCCAAGCAAAATCTCTCACTTTATACCTTTGTTTATTTAGTGCCCCAACTAAAACAACAATAAAACTCACTACCAGTGTGATAAATTCCACATCGTCCTCCTCTTCCTTTATCCTTACCCGTTTCCTTGAAACCCGTGAACTACTTTCATCAGACATATTACTCTATACCAAACATATGAAAATTATCAGCATTACCGACATAGTAAACAATTCATAAAATTATCAGCATTACCGAAATAACATATCCAGCATACAAATTGTTAGCCACCATAAGAAACAAGTCACAAAGCAATTATCTCTATCAAATAAAACAGGAATAACTAGTTTGCTAATACACAATAAAGACAACAATTATCACCATTAACAACATAGTTTACGGTTTCATCTATATATTATTGACAATATTAAGTTACTGCTAAGGTTCGTCATTAATATTTGATAGTAATCGGTGTCAATAAATTGTGATTACTCGACGATAACAATAACTAAGACGGATTTAGTAAGCAAAAAACGCAAAAACGTAAAAAAAGAAAATCGATTTTACCATTAATTAAACAAGCCCTAGAAATAAAATTGGAGCGTTTTAATAGTATAAAGAAGAGCGAACTCACTATAATTCGGCGAAGATTAGATTCGTTGATGATCGTAATGCAAAAACCCTATCAATTGAACTTGTTTTTGTTGAATTTCATCACCATGAAAGCTTAGTTGAAGAAAGGAGGAGGGAGTTATCGTGAGAGGAAGGGAAGAATTTTGAGAATTTAGAATGACATGCCTGATGGTGTTATTTGATATGGACTATTTCATTAAGACTTTGAATTTACTTGGATTTTTGGGAAATCCAAATCCAAATATTTTTTGCTTCCCAAACAATGTATTTGGGCTGAATGCTCATTTTAGAATGAAGTCCAGGTTCCCAAACAGCCCATTAAGCAATTCTCTTAGAAAATATAAGCTAGGCCTCGTTTGGTTACTCCATACAAATCGTAGGGAAATGGAAATCCCATGATTTGAAAAAATTAGAGTTGTTTATTTACCCCAAATTATGGGATTTTCCTTTTCCCATGAATTGTCAACTCCTCCATAATGGAGAAGTTTAATTACCTAGCCCCTAGGTAGTTGGAAACTCCTGTGTTAATTTAATTCCCGCATGCCAACCAAACGAGTTTTGGCCAATTCACACGATTTGTCCAATTCAGATGTTTTTTTAAATTGTGGGAAATTAATTCCCGTATGACAACCAATCAAGGCCAATCTATTATGAGGAAGTACTTTTTCTTTCTTGAGACGAACTATTAAAGCTTCCGTAATAAATTTTTGAGATTATTAATCTTGAGTATTATTTAATTCCTTGTGTTAATTAATTGATTTGGTATATATTTTAATTAGGGTTATTAATCATTTGCTAGTTTCGATTAAAGGCTCATTTTTATAAATTAGTCTTATCTTTGGTAGCAATTGTGACTAATTATCGTACTCAGTGTGTTGTAATATATTCTAAATAAAGGGGATTAAATATATAGCTTGAATATTGACAGCGTTGTCGGTAATTATCTCTATTGATTTCTTAGTTTGACTTACTGTTTCCATTTACTTGAATCTGAATTGCGTTATTTGGGTTAATAATAGAAAGGATAATTTAGGGCAATCAATTTAACCTTTATGGCTAAATTTGAGGAGAATTTAGTTTTTATATAATTGAATATTATTAAATTTCATGATAAAGGGCTCAAGACTAATAGACATACTATAATTGATGATCGAATAACTTACTGATAGTCGATGATCGAATAACTTACCATAAGCTACAAATTGGACTGGGAAGGAATCTGTTAGCATTCCTTTTTGCATTTCTTGATTACAATTTTCAAAACGTGAAGGTGGCCGATTTGAGCAATTTGCCGCTATGGCTAAAGCATCATTATCACGTTGTCGATGTAAAGTGGATAAAGGAGAGGGGTTAGAGTTTATAAAAACGTAGTCATTCCTTGTATACTAGATGTTTCTTATGGCTGCGATGAAGTTAATAATCAGATGATCCAAATAGCTGCAAAATAGGACAACCAAAATCTCTGGAGTTTCAGAGCACAATATAAAAGGACTTGTACATTTGAGACATATTGTCACATACTCAACAAAATGGTAACAATGTCCAAAGAAAGTGTACTTGTTTGTGAAATAAAGGAAGGGATAAATATAGACAGGAGGTAAGGGAGAGAGAACCATCTTCTTATTCCATTATAAGGGGTATATATACACATAAATGGAGGTAGAGTTTCCATAAGATAATATACTCTAGTATCCTATGAGATATGGACATCCATATAATATTACATAATAATATTTCATAACACTCCCCCTTGGATGTCCATTATTGAAGAACATGCCTCATTAAAAACCTTACTAGAAAAACCCTATGGGAAAAACACTAGAAAGGAAAATATTACAATAATCTCCAAACACGCATAACATGCTGCCTCGTTAAAACCTTTCCATGGAAAACCCAGTGGGACAAAACCATAGATAAGGAAAAAGAGTACAACGCGTGCTACTCCCCCTGATGATAACATGGCTGTATATAACTTCAAATGAATCATGCTTTGACGTAACTTCTCGATCGTTGAATAGAACACATTTTAGTTGATAAACTTGATGTCTTCAGTTAGTAGAATTCCTTAACAAAATCAATCTTCATATGTTTTTAGAACTCACAATTCGGATGTAGTCATTCATGATGACTCTTGATTTTCATTTCAGGTAATATACCAAATAGTGAGAGAAAATAATTTCAATTCTTCTCATAACATGACATAATATTATGTCTAAAACAATTGTCATCTCAACAATCATTAATATAGCGTATCAATAATGCGCTTGTAGTGCTACCTCGTTAAAAACCTTGATAGGAAAAAACCCGTTGGGACAAAAACATAGTCGAAGGGAAAAAGAGTGTAGCAATCGTCCATATATTGGATCTCTACGGGAGAAGCAATCAAATTGTTGGATAATAATAATCCACTAAATACCTTCAGTAATTTTCTTTGTTAAACCATTGGATTGACATCCTCATTGTAGACTTTGACTACATTATTTTTCAATCATTATGATACTTCTGGACCATAAACTCATTTCAAGTGTTTAACAAGAAACTCATTCAGATCTCAATTCTCATATGCTCAAACTTCAGGTTGAGACATCAAATAAACTCTAAAGGAGTTTTGATGTTCCATTTTGGAACTAATCACGATATCTTTCAATCGTATTGTAGAGGTTTATATATTTCGTCACGAGTTCTCAAAACTCAATTGATCAATCATTTAACAAATGATGATCATTCATAAGAGGCTCCTTCAGGGAGATATCCTCGCAGGAGTAAAATATACTTCTCCTTTTAAACATTTATCAAAGTAGAACAATATAATTAATCAAGTGCATGCAAATGATATATAACTAATTCTAAACATCATAGTCTAACAATAATGCAATAATAATAATGTATATATTAAAACTAAGATGCAATGATGAACTTATGTCTATATGCACATGATAAATACTCGATAATGCAAACTGTACAATATTCTTTCCAATATTCATAATTTCAATTGACTTCAGGTCAATAGATGGACTTCAGGTCCATGAGCTCATTTATAATCAAAGATTATATGTCGACAATCAAAATTAGGACTTGCATATAATATCCTCATTTTCTAGTCCATTAAACTCCGCGCGCAAATGCATATCGGTTCCATAACCATATCGATATAATTCAACATCTCTTAGATATTTTCAGTACTGATAAGTGATATCTGAATATATAGGGTACCATTTATTCTCTATATCGGCCATCTATTATCATTCAGATATTTATGTCACTTCAAGGACATACAAATTTCTTTACTCCATAGAAGTACCAACTGCCCATTCTTGCCATTTTCTTACTACTTGAAATATGTGAACCGATATGACTTCCACACTACATTCCATGTGTGGTTATTGTTCAATTTGACAAGAATTTCAATTTTCATTACATATAATATCTATGACTAATTTATAGCACGCTATACCACAAATAGGGCTAATCTGTCTATAATTAAATCATAGATCCTAATGTAATGTCACATTTAGACAAGGTGATCAAACTGGTATCGTAATACATCTTCATAACTAAATGAATGCCATCATTTTTAACTTTATGAACCTCTATTTGATGTATTTCATAATGAAAACAAATCGTTGAACTTCAGGTTCAGTTGAGGATAACTTACTTGTCTGTTTTTACCAGCTTTTCCTTATCATTCTCCCCCTAAGGTGGTAAAAACTATCAATAACAGATAGAATTAATGGGCAATAAATTATTATATCCACCTTAGATCTCAATTTCTCATATCACCGATGAGAATTTATATGGACATTTTTGTATAATAACAAAATATTTCGAGGAGTAACATATAATGCAGTTGGATTTCTAATGTGCCGAATTACAATGCCCAATTTGGGAGATCAACGATTTTATATAATAATCAAAATGTGATTGCTGATCACAAGAACTACTCAGGAAAATCATTATGTGGCTACAAGCCATTCAATAGAGTGTCAATCCATACACGAACATATAAGTTCTTTATTGAACTTCTGAGTAATGTTTATATCTCCAATATCAAATATACTTAATCTCACTGTAGTGTCTTGCTTTTAATGAAATTTCTACATGAGAGAGTTTCAGCACTTATTTTTTCTCTAGGATAAACTTCAGGTTTATCAAAACGGGTATAATAAGAACCCGGATGGCCTCAATCGTCACATCTTAACAATTTAATGTCAACTTTCTTAGTTTGCCCAAAAATCATGGCAAATTACATTTGCACTTGGTCGTGTCTAGATAGTATAATTTATGACACGTCACTTTCTAGTTGACAATTCAACATGCTAAACTTCTGGTTAGCAATGTCGCATATGAATTCAAAATAATTCCTCTGTATCTGGCCCGATAAAATAGATGTGACATAAGACACTAACTAATGTCTTATTTATATTGGCAAGACTAAAAATAATATCGCAATATTCCTTTAGGGAATATTATACATTGCTCTTTCTTGTAGTATGAACACAAATCATACATCAAAATTCCTTTTAGGAATACAAAAACTTAACCAATTCTTAAAATAATATCAATTAAACTCAATTAATAATGTATCAGTCCCGTCAGGGGAGGTGGTGAAATCAACGAATCATAGTGATCATTCTTTTCATAATATTAAATAATAGATCACATGTCACTTGTATACGAGATACTGCACATAGTGTTTTAAGCACTTACATGATAATGTGTCTACATGACTATATTATTTGTATGAATGACAGATATATTTCATGCTCAAAACATGATATCTCATTCGCTTCAGGGAATGATTTTGATTCGATTTGATACGATTCTCAACTTTTAAGAGTATCCCATATTTTGCAAATATTCATGTATAACACCGAGTTTATTCTTAATTATGATACTCAATCAATACTCACTATAAAAAATGTGAGAATTTATAAACACTATGAACTTCAGGTCACAGTTTCAATATATGTAAATATTATAAACTTCAGGTCATAATTCACTATATGTAAACACTATGAACTTCTGGTCATAGGTTCAGTGTCTTTAAATACTATGATCTTCAGGCCATAGTACGACTATTAAAATTTGAACTCGTATATCATTTTTTGTTTTCTCGAAACGAACTTCGTGTATATGTATCACATGAATTTTCACGAGATATTCACTTTCATGAGATATTTTCTTCCTTTCAATGAACGAATTTGGTCCAATAAGACCACATCATTAAGCTCAATTAAGGCTTCTTTACTTGGCTCGTCAAATGCCACATTATTAGACTCCATTTAGGCGACAATATTAGACTTATCATAATGCCATGTTCTCCATCTCTGCTACATGCAAAGTCTTTATGAGATGTCACATTCATTTCAAGGAATAGATCAAATTCCATATTTCATAAATTCCATATTTCATTATACTGTTCAACTTAAGGTGAAACAAGAAACAATTCAAAAACAATCTTCCCTTTAATAAGGACCGCTTTATCCATTTGAAACTAAAATGCGGTTCATAAAACACAGCTGTGAACTTCTGGCCACTTACACTTGTATAGTATGCATATATTGTATTGATGAGACGGTGTTACATTATACACGCTTTTAAAACTTTGAACTTCAGGCCAAAGTTATAATATTGACATATATGCTCATCTTTATAAAATAAATCTTTTGGAACTCAGGTCTAAAAAAGATATGTCATTTTTCAAGATTTGTTGACCACATGTTGGAGCCCGAGGTCCAATAATAGAATAAACGGGTAAATTTCATGTATAACCATCATGAGTATCATTATACGTAAATAAAACTGTCAATATTTATCACTTCATTAATTGTTCGGTGTTCTAATTAAGCTCAAAAATCATCACACAAAAAATTATACGATGAGCATCAATGATAACTAAAATAAGCTTAGTACATAATATAATGAATAACTTTAGAATGTGTTTCCATTAATCATGATCTAATCAAGAATTCAATGGTTTAAATAACCAAAATCAAACACAAAGTTCTTATACTGGGCAAAGATAGCGAACTGCACTAAAACAAAAACGCGAGTCATAGATCAATATCATTATTGATTATCAGATTATAACAACCTTACATTAAAAGACTAAACCAACAATTAAACTTAGAAATATCAGTATCTACACCTATCATTAATAATTAGATTATCAAGCGGTGGGATGAACACATGCAAATCAAAGAAATACATATTGACTGGATTAGATATTTAATCAATGAAAGAGGGATAATAGTTAGCTTGTTGTAAAAGACATATGGTTTCAGAAATCTCAATGAACATTCACAAACATAGCAAGAGATATACGTGAAAAGATTACGAAGTTCAGAGAAATAAAGATAGCATACTACACAATAAGTAATCACTCATTACAATTCGTATTGCTGTATAACGGAGTAATTGACTTTTTTTTTTTTTTTTTCTCTGAACTGATTAACTAGGTAGCACCAAAACGGACACGGACACGGACACGGACACGGACACGGACACGGACACGGACACGGACACGGACACGTGATACGACATTTCGTGAAATTTAGGACACGGGACACGACATTTAAATTTAATAAAATATATATTTTATAGTTATAAATAACATACAATTTTATTTTTGTATTAGTATTTGATATTAAATGTAAATAATTGAGTGTAAAACTTGACTTTAACTATAATTTATTCGCATTTCCCACCCAAACTCATCTTGTAATCAATTTTCCCACTCAAACTCATTTTCTAATCAACATTTTCTAGTCTTTCAATCTCACATTCCTTGTTTATAGGTGTCCGTGTGTCCGACACGGGATGACTGGTTAGGAGAAGTGTCCGTGCTACCTAGCTGATTACCAAACCTTGAACGTTTTTGCAATCTTAGGATGAATCAGAAACATACCTTGATTAGAGAATAAAATATAATAAAATCTGATATGAGATTTTAATAATATATGAACAAACTAATAAGACTATTAGTTCCTTTTTGCTCAGTCGGTTAAGACTCGTGCTGATAACGTGTTGTGAAACAAAGGGAGAAATAATTATAGAGAGAAGGTAGAGAGAAAATAAGGGAGAGAGAGCCTCTTCTTATTCCATTATGAGGGGTATATATACACATACAATGGAGGTAGAGTTTTTATAAGATAATATATTCTAGTATCCTATGAGATATGGACATCCATATAATATTACATAATAATATTTCATAACATTTGGATAATAATGGAATCTCATGAGTTGTACATTTTTCTTATCATTGCATTTTGCTTTGAACCAACAAAGTTGAAACTGAAAAGTAATAATTAAGAAAATTGAGTAGCGTGTTGAAATATAATTTAAGGAAAATATTTTTATATCACAAAGCTAGTGATCCCAATTCAAATTTTTTCTCAATTTTTTGTCACAAAAGTAACAAAAACTCTTTATAATTTAGTTTTATATGTAGTATGAGTCAAGTCATTCTCAAATAATAGTATTAATAAAATTTTATTTATAGTTTATTTAAAATATTATAGGTTAGAAGTTAGTAAAAATAATATAACTTGATGAAAAGATTATTTTTATTGAAAATATAACAACAATTAAATGGAATAAATTAATATCAATATAAATTTCCTTATTTAGTTAATGTACTTAATTGTTATTAGCTACCTTATTTAAAAATATGCTTTTTGGAGGGAAATTTTTTGAGACCTCTTATTCTTGGGTTATATAACTCGATTTACCGTCTTTCCTTGCTTATTCTATGCTATTTTAGCTAGAATATCGATTCTGCCGCTTTTTGTTATGTTTTAATGCAGATTGGATGCATTTGGAGCTTTTTGAGTAGATATGGAGCATGGCGGAGTTGGATCGTAGAAGCTAGGCACGGAAATCGAGGAAGAAAAGAAGAAGAAATGAAGAAAAGTCGAAGAATCAAGCCTAAATGAGGGATGCTCGATCGAGCAGAGTCATGTTGCTCGATCGAGTCGATATCATGGCTGCTCGATCGAGCAGAAGTGCCTTGCTCGATCGAGCAAGCCTTATTTCGGCGGATTTCTTTTATTTTCCTTAAAGTTTAACCTAATTAGTAGGATCTTTTGTATTATAAAAAGAAAGCTCGTCTTTCTTAATTAGATATGCTTTCATATACTTTCAGATGCTATTGAATACTTTTAGGCTTTAATTCAGAAACCCTAAATTAGTTTACTTTGCCTCCGGATTTTATTCATCAAAGACGATTGTCTTTAGTTCATCTTGTATTCGGTATTTTCTAATCTTTCTTCGTTATTTAATTACCTTCTTGTTCTTAATTGTTCTTTGTTAATCCTTTCATAATTGTTAATCATGTTTACTTTAATTATTATTGTTGTTGTTTCTCTATCTTTTATGATAGCTAAATTCTTTCTAGGGTTGAAAGGGGATCTAGGATTGTTAGAAGGGGTAGATTTAGTAGTTAATTGATGAATTGCAATTGCATGGTTACGTTTGATTATCGTTTTAATTCTAGTTGTTGATTACTGGCCAGGATTAGTACTAGTCTCGCAAATTAGGATTGACACCGACCGGGTTAAGACTAAGATAGGCTACGATAATTGAATAGAACTAGTTTAATGATAGCGATCGCATGTTAAATTGTAGATCTAAAGGGCATAATTGAATCGACCGATCTTGTGACCTTAGATAACTTAATTGCATGATAGTTGATTTTATCCCTACCCCTGAACAATAATCCTAGTGAACCTGAGACCCTAGACTTTTAATCTCATTGTTTTCAACCTTATTAGTTAGTTATTGCTTATTATTAGTTATTGCTTATTATTAGTTGTTATTATTATTGTTATTAGTTGTTATTGTCATTATTTATTGTTATTGTTGATTGCTTTTAGTTTAGAACTCAAATCTCAAACCCCGAATTGTTACTTAGAGACAAACCTAGTTTAACAGATTAGAATACTACCGCCTCCCTGTGGATTCGATACCTTGCTTACCGCTGACTATTAGTTAGTTGTGACTTAGGTTTACTTTGATTAAGGAGACGCGACTTTACCCTTATCATTATGCTCATTTATGGACATGATTTACTCAATTATGGACATGAATGACCATTTTACCCTTCTAATTTTAATGCCTTCATTTTATGTTTTCAGTTTAATTATTTTTCTTCATTCACTGTACCACTAGCCAACCACCACCATCCGACAGCCACCTTGAACCGCCCTCACCGCTGGTTCCCCTACCTTCCTTAACACCACCAGACTACCATTATCGACCACACTGACGTACGTCGGAATTCGAACCTGCCCTCTCAATACCCAGATCTGCCACGCATCCTCGACCCTACCACCACCCCAAAGGCTGGCGTTCATTTAATTTGAATCATATCCGCTCCTCCTACGACCCAGATCCGCTACCCACTCCACCCCTAAAACCATTGAAACACCCTTCACCACTCCATTCGTTCTGAAAAAAGCATAATATGAAGGAGTTTACAATTGAAATAATAAGAAATAGTGAAGTGCAAAATTGGGAATCTAAACGAACAAGGGACTCCCGCTTCAATTGCTTCGACCTTGTCCTTAATCAGTTAATTGACCACTGGGAAAATTCCAAGTTCCAATCATTGACACAAGTATGAAACCTAATAATAGTTAACACATGACGACAAGTATCAATTTTGCAAGAAAGTAAGAAACTAGTCTACTTTAGCAAGTTAATTTTTCCAATCATGGAGTTGGATTTAAACCCTACTTTTATTACTTTGATTTAATTTAATCATCCTAATTTGACATAAAGTAATTAGATTAGTATTATTATTTATTTAATCTGAGAATTAATGTTCATAATCATTAATTTTGTCAGATTTGATTAGTTTGGTGAGGAAGAGAATTAGAGAGATTTGTTTATTTAGTTTTTTTGGAAAGGGTAAAGAATGGAATACTAATGACAAAAAGTCCATGAAAGAGTAAAATCCGTCCATGAATGAGCAATTACGTTATTCTTTTAGTATAAGGGGGATGATGAGTAAAAATTTCTTAATAACCGTGTTTTTTTTTTCTAAAACGTCATCTATTCTAATGGAAGGAGTATAGAAAAAGGAATGTAGTTACTTTTTTGTGGAAAAAATATACACTTTTATGGACTTTTTTCCATTACTTTTTCACACCTTTTCTCCAAAATACAAAATAAACAACCTTTTGTTAAGTCTCTTGCAAAATTAATCAAATCTGACAAATTCTCAAGTATGGACGATAGTTCGTATGTTGACTATTTACTATGTTATATCCCATTAGGGAGATTAAATTAATTTATACTAATGAAATTATGGTTTAACGTGAGTGTATATCATAATATTTTTCTTATGGTGTAATACTAAACTTAGTGTATTACTATAAAGTTAGTGTAATGGAGACCATTTACAGTTGTTAATCCGAAGAAAGCAAGATTGTTGATGGTACAAGTATTAGCGAAGTTTAGTGAGTGTATTTGATATTCGTTGTCGTCATATTTCCGAACAAATTATGCGAAGTTTAGACATTATTGGGAGTTGAAATAACGATGGTCTAGGTTTTGCGGGTGGTTTGGGGGAAAAGATGTGGTGGTCCGGTGATCTAGGTGATGCGGTGATTGGTTGCCGAGTAATAAAGAGATTTATTGGATTGAAATAAAATGGAAAATGAATGTATGGAAATGACAAGGGTATAGACCATGTCCATGATTGAGTCAATCACGTTCATGAAAAAGCATAATCCAAAAAAATATGATAATTGATAACAATGAATAATGATATATAGAGGTGATAAGTGTGAGAGTTTGAATGACCAAAACTTTGCGTTCGAGCGTACGTTTATGAATGAATTATTTTCCCCGGATTACTTATCTCCTTCATACTTTTGTTTCTACCGAGCATGAATTGAAACATTTATTTACCGGCCTAACCTATAGAAGGAAGGAAATATCATAAAGATACACAATGTTGGGAAGCAATCTTACACCCGAGTGAAAAGGTCTAACGATATCAATCAACTCATCGAGCTCTAATGATATGACTTATGAGTCGGCTCATCGAGCCCCCCAAAATCAGTTTGCTCAAGCCTCAAGCCTCAAGCCTCGTCTCTAGCTCCTACGGTAGAACGATCTTGAGCATGTGCTCGAGCCTAGCTTAACAAAATTCAAGCCCGATACCTCCAAAGCTGATTTCGAGCCTATCTGAGCTCAAGCTCAGATCGACTCGGCTACACCCTCAGCCACACCCCTTCACTTCATTTTTGCCCACGACTAACTCTGCAAAATAAAGATCCCAGTAAAATCAACCCAAGTTCAAATCACGATTTCACCAAATTTCGCACTTTGACATTTCAACTAAAAAAAAACCAACAATTAAATCATTATCATTATATTATTACTCCTTCAATCTTCTACATTTTGAGGGTCTGATCTTGGCAAATGTTGCTTTTCCCCCGATAAATTCACATCAATTGCAGGTTATTTCTATGCTTATATGTGCAGTTATTGTTCTTTCTTTAGATTAATTATGTTATTATCAAAATTGCTTCTTGTTAGTTTAATTAAATGCTTAATTGCTTCAGATTTCTATGAAGTTTGAGCTTGATCGGTGAACCTTATGGAATCAGGAGGTGGGTACCTTCTAAAAATTTATTCTTTTTGATTTTTGATATTTGATTTTTAATCAGTAGTTCAAATATCTAGTTTATTATAATGATATGTGATTGGGAATTGTGTCTGCAGTTTACTCGCTCCATCCCCGTCATTTGTTTACCTATTCCATTTTTGGGTATCATTCATTTGTTTACCTTTCTATTTACGCATGTTTCTGATGTGTAACTTGATCGTCCACATCCATTATTGTCGATTTGTCATCCAATAATAATAATAATCCCAAACAGTCCCGCCTTCTCTCATTGGTTGTAGTGCCAAAAGCAAAGGTGAACAAATGACGTGGATGGAGGGAGTATTTCTACTGATGGATTTATTGGAGCTTTAATAGTGTTACTTGATCCATGTTTCATTGATAAAAGTATGTTACGAAGACTTTGATTTTGCGACATCAAATCTAGCTGTGATGTTACATTGTCATCGCTTTGTAAAGTTTTGAAGGTAACCATGACCCCATGTGGAGAGTTGCATTCATGGTGCAACCAAAATGAGGCCGCAACAACTACAACAACGTTACCCCCAGGCCACAAGGACTCCCACAAATTTCAAAGTCGGGGGTCGGACTATGCAGCCTTACCTTTGTGTTAGCAACACAAAGAGGTTGCTTCTGGAGGGCCCAAAATGAGAATTGCGTCGATAATCACTTTGAATGACTGTACTGACAATGAAAAGAAGGCGCAAGCAATTTATAGAGTCATTTTGCTTTATTCCATCATAAAGACGAAGTATTATATTATATTATGACGAAAACCGATATTTAAAACATCAACCATCACATTTATATAGGCCCCCTTAGACTTTGGTGATCAAACAATATTAGTTTTGACCAAGACTTTCTCAAAGTATACAATATTATGAACATATTAGAATGATAATATGAGAGTGTTTATTATAATAGATCAAAGTAGAATTTTTTTACATTGTTTCTCTTAATATATTTTAAGAAACTGGTAATCCAAAGAAGTCCGATGGGAATAATAAAAATGGGAAGGAGATCATAACGTAGTATCATTTTGCGAGTGACTCCTCTTGGAGAGGCTGTTTCCATCTTCATGGTTTCAGTTTTGTCATGTTATGGTTTATGCCTTTGTGAAATGTTATAGCTTAAACATTTTCTTTTGGTTCGATAATGACAATGACCCCAATGTGGTAGGATCATAAAAATATCCGAAGATGATGCCAGACTCAACATATTACGGGTCGAAGTTCCAAGTGTTTATCAATTGGAGGCTTGGCGCCTTTTTTGTGTTTCTTATAAGTAGGTCAACAATTTGAGGTAGTCTAAAATCAAGGGGAAGGGGAGGCACTTACTCTTATTCAAGAACGTGAAACCTTTGTTCTTTCGTTTGTTTAGTTATACCTGTGCAGTGGCGGACTCGCTGAGTTTACACTTTTAGGGCAGTCATAACTTTCATTTTCAATTGATTAAAAGCATGTGGGGACACTAAATCTGTTCCTTCTCAGTAGGAAAGTTTTTGTCTTATATATTTTTCATTTTGGTGTACTATAATAGGAATTTTTCAGAAGCTGGATTTATTTATGTTGCCTTGCTGTTGTCTGATATATGTGGTCCTTGACTGTTCATTTTTTTGCATGGTTTTCTCATGCATGTAGGTGGTAGTTCACGGGATACATCTGCTGTTGTTATTACCTTGGATTCTGGTGAAGTGTATATTATCGTTAGCTTGTACTCTAGAATTGACACACAAGTCATTTATGTTGATCCTACAACTGGAGCCCTGCAGTATTTTGGAAAGTTTGGGGTTGATGTATTTAAGTCTGAACATGAAGCTGTAGATTTTATCACAAATGGGTCAAATTGGCCGTGCAAGAGTACAATATACGCCAGGGCGATCTTAGGTTACGCAGCCTTAGGAAATTTGGGCTTACTTCTTGTTGCTACAAAAGTGACTGCCACCGTTCCAAATTTGCCTGGTGGTGGTTGCATTTATACCGTAGTGGAGAGTAGGTGGATTAAAATTCCACTGCAGAATCCCCAAGCTCTTGGGAAAGGAGAAGGTAAGAGTATACTAGAACTACCGGAGATCCTCGAAATTGATGGGAAGCATTACTTCTGTGAGACAAGGGACATAAGTAGGCCTTTTCCAAGTCGAGTGCCCTTGGATCAGCCTGATGATGAGTTCATTTGGAATGGATGGTTAGCGTCTCCCTTCAAGATCATTGGGCTTCCTCAACACTGTGTCAATCTGTTACAGGTTTATTTAACTTCTATATATTTCTATTTCCATCTACTTGACATTCCCTCATCGTGCAATGAATTTTTTGTTGTAGTCCACGCCTTAGGTCTCTACCTTTAGGTTATTCCTCTTGTAGTCTCTATCAAAGGTTCTTGATGTCATCTCGGGATATGGTATCCCGCACTTCTAAGTTCTAACACAACTTATTTTGCAAATCTTCAATTCTCTGTTAATTAACCGCTTATCGTATGTGCTTATGCTTACGGATTCGCTTATGCAACTCTTAAGAGAGGATCAAACCAACTGGATGTTTTCTGTGCTGTGATTATGCTTCTAAATAAGATCAGGTTCTCAAACTAACGTGTATTCCATGTTTAGTCAATACGCTTATGCTACAGCTTTGGCTTTTGATGGGGTTAAGATTCCATTGTCTTCATATTCCTATTGGAAGTGTTTTTATCACTGCAAGGAGAGGTGAGGGTGTTGTTTAGAGGGATGGGTTTTATTAATTGCTGCTGAAGTATGGTTTTTCTAGATAAGTCTTCCGCCCCTCTTTATTTAGTGTGTGGTGTTCTTGTTGACATTGGTCTCTAATCTTATTTTCTTTTGTTGAAAATTTCGTTATGGTGAATTTCTAGCCTCAGTCTATTGTGATTGGACACTTGTCTTCTGTTATATTATGCCTGGTTGAAATTCTTTTGTTCTTGTATCTCCTGTTCTTCTATCAAAAGCAATTACCATGGTTTATAGACCTGTTATTCAATTGTTCACTGACTTTCTGTTGTCCACAGGGGTTTGCAGAATGTCGGACTTTTGGGAGCTTAGGTCAGCAAGAAGGTATTGTCGCTCTCATTGCTCGGCGAAGCAGACTGCATCCTGGTACTAGATATCTGGCAAGGGGATTGAATTCTTGTTTTGGCGCAGGTAAAATAAAAGTGGGTACACCTGAAACCTTTAAAATTTGAAACTTGAAGCATTGTGGTGCGCTGCTGCTTTCATTATGTATAGCTCTTTTCATGTGGAAAGAGAGAAGTTTAATTGATTAAGGAAGAATTTGAGAGAAGCTCAATTGATCAAGTGAGAATTTGTTTTTGGTCACAGGTTTTAGAGTTGAGATTGATCTACCAATCATTTAAAATATGTTAGTTTTGGGTCCCTTTACTTTGACAATTGATTCTACAAACCCTATAGGGCCAGAATTACATTCCTGATCACGACTACACCTCTCTCTTCTTCCTGTCCCAAAAACAATCTCTCCCTTGATCGGTTGTAGGACCCACACGTGATTTATTTTTCAGCTTTCAGAATGAAGTTTATTTAGTCAATAAAAGTCTCCCTTTTGTTGGTATTTTTCATTCACTTATTGTGTGGTTTCCTTGGTCCTTTGTTTTAAATTTTTTTGGTTTTATTTTCTCTTTTTTTTAGACATGAGTAGTTTGTTGATAGTTTATCGCACGTCTCTCAATGGCAATCAATCTTCGGAGCCAACACAAGATAAGTTTTCTCGTGCAGTGAATGGAAGAGGCTGGTGGGTTGATTCATGACTCATGATTAAGAGATAGGGCTGTTTATTGAATTGGATTTCCGTGGCTCTATAAGGATATTCTAATTGGGCATTTGAAGTGTTTGAGTTTTAAATAATGCTTTGTATACAATTTCTAGTCTTTATAGTCCAACATCTATGTATTGCTCAAGTGTCCTCGATGAGGCTGTCACTTAAGCTTGGTGGTTTGTGGGGAGGCAGAGATACCAGCCACTCCTGTGTTAACACAAGCCTTCCTACTACACCTATGGTGGAAATTGGAAGGCTTATCAACCTGTCCATGCCAAGAAAATTTCTCTCTGTGTAGATATTTTGCAAGTTCTTTGGTGCAGTTGTTACTACAGTCAGCTATAAATATCGGGTGCAGGCATACAGCGTGTCGTAGTAACACATTGGCGATCTTCAACCAAGGTTACACAACAAACAAGGGGGGCAGCCTATCATATTTCTTTCCCCCCTCAATCTGTCATGTTTTAAGAAGGTGACATTTTCTATAAAAACCATGGTCGGGATGAATTTAAAAATTTCTTAAAATTTGCTTGATGCCTTGCTGATTGCAAAATGGCCGCTAAAATGTATGTGCTTCTATTGTGAAGTAGCAGTCGGTCAATGCAATTTCGATGTGAGTTTTATCATGGGTGATGCGATTACGGCCTTTCGTGTTTTCATGGGTTTAGGATGTGTAGATTTTACACCCCACCCCACCCCCCCATAGGCCTTTGATGCGTTGAGCTGCCAGGGTAATGTTGTTGTTTTACTTGATGTATTCTGCTTATTCAATTTAAATTACCCAGTATAAAGCTTATGAAATAACTCGGCTGTTTGTTTAAAGTAATCTCTGCATTTTTAAGCAGTATGCTGTCCTTACAAAGTTATATTGCGTCATACTAAATTTGACAGGAAATGAAGTTGAATGTGAACAACTTGTTTGGGCTCCTAAAAAAACGAGCCAGAGTGTTCCGTTCAGCACATACATTTGGCGGAGGGGCTCTATCCCCATCTGGTGGGGTGCTGAATTAAAGATGACTGCAGCCGAGGCAGAGATATATGTCGCTGAACACGATCCGTACAGAGGAAGTGCAGAATACTACCAAAGGTTGAGCAAGCGATATGATGCCCGAGATTTTGTTTTGACGGATAGTGGGACCCAGAAGAAGAACCCATTGGTCCCCATTGTGTGCATGAACTTGCTAAGGAATGGTGAAGGTAAATCTGAGTCTATCTTGGTTCAACATTTCGAGGAGTCTTTACATTTTATTAAAACATCTGGGAAGGTGCCTTCTGCCAGACTTGTTTTAATCAATTATGACTGGCATGCAAGCGTTAAGTTGAAGGGTGAGCAGCAAACAATCGAAGGGCTTTGGCGACTCCTCAAAGGTCCTACGACAACCATTGGGATTACCGAAGGGGATTACCTATTTACACGTGAGCGCATAGGTAATTGTAGAGGGGAAGTCATATGCACTGATGAGTTTGAAGGTGCATTTTGCTTAAGATCACGGCAAAATGGAGTTCTGCGCTTTAATTGCGCTGATTCTCTGGATAGGACAAATGCTGCTAGTTTTTTTGGAGCTCTACAAGTATTCGTAGAACAATGTAGAAGGCTGGGTATATCTCTTGACAGTGATATGGCATATGATAATAGATCAGTGGATAATTACAGTGGATATACGGCCCCACTTCCACCGGGCTGGGAAAAACGGTCAGATTCCGTAACGGGAAAGACTTATTTTATCGATCATAACACCAGGACAACAACATGGAAGCACCCATGCCCTGATAAACCGTGGAAGAGATTTGATATGGCCTTTGAAGAGTTTAAGAGGTCAACAATTTTATCACCTGTGTCTATACTTTCAGATATGTTTTTAACTGCTGGGGATATACATGCAACACTTTACACTGGTTCTGAAGCTATGCACAGCCAAATACTCAATATATTTAACGATGAAGGTAGCAAGTTTAAACAATTAGCTGCAGCACAAAATGTGAAGATAAGTCTTCTGAGAAGATACAAAAATGCTGTTGTTGATAGTTCCCGCCAAAAGCAGCTGGAGATGTTTCTTGGTATGAGGCTCTTTAAGGCTTTTCCTTCAGTTGGCCTTTTTCCTTTGCATGTAAGTAGTCTTTTTGAAGTTTCTACTTTTTTTTTGATTTATTAATTCTTCCGGTTCTTATATTGGTGCATCTATTTGTGTTTCCCCCCTACGTGTGCTGTTTGATGTATTTATTTATTTGTACTAATACGTTTTTCAGTTAGCACTTAGCTTTACTAGAATTTTCAAGTTTACCCCTTTTTTGGTCTTTCAAGCAGTTCTACTATTTTTGTCCTTGCACTTCCCAAAAGGTATTTCCACATGTATTAAATTGGCATCTTTAAAGTTTGAATGTGGGCCAGACCGTTAGGATCTGTAAAATAGTCTAGTTAAATTTGTACTGCATAAAGAAAACCCTGAAGTGCAGTAGGCAGGAGCTCCAGCTTCATTAGAGGCATGGGTGTGACGAAATTATGGTATCTCGGATTCATAATCTATATTTGCACAAATTCATTTGAAAGGAGATAGTCCTATATCGGACTTCTTATTATGGGTATGCTTTCATGTTTGAATCATGTGAAGGCTATAAACGAAACATTGAATGTTGCCTTATTGTTTTTTCATTCAGAAACCTGTTTGTCTCAGGTATTGTCACGACTTCCAGCTTGCTTTCTTAAGCCTGTTCCAAGCATTTTTCCAAATTCTGGCGATGGTGCTGATCTTCTGAGTTTAAAGAAAAAAGATTTGGTTTGGGTACGTTGTCTTCCTTGCAAAGGCGGCATTATTTTGGCTTCCCTGAATAATTTCTTTCTTGTTTTGGATATACGTTGTCATTCGACTTAATTGTTGGTTTACAATTAAACTTAGAGTCAATTAATAATTACTTCCTTAACCATACCACTTTTCTAAAATTACTCCCTTTTATAATTGTTTTTGTAAATTAGTCCCATATTTGTAACTCAGGTTAACAATTGCACCCAAAGTGACCCTGAGGCGACTTTTTCCGTCAATTTTGAGCTTTTCAGGTAAAAAAGCAAAAATTCATGACGAAAACGCCCTTGCTTAATGTTGTTATTTTCTTATGTTTTTCAACTCTATACTCTCCTTATTACACCATTATCTATATCTTCATCTTCTTACAAATTAAACTATATCCCCACTTAAGGTATTTGTCTTTCCTCTGAATCAAGGTAGTTGTCTTTCCTTCTATCTAATTTGCAATTTATTCCGTGTTCCTTCAAAATTAAGGTTTTTTGTTGTGGTTTTTAAGGTTCATCTTAAATTAGTTACCATTTCTGATTTGGAATGCTATGAAGAAGAGATTAGAACAACTTAAGGTGCGACATTGTCATTAAAGCCACGTTGTTCAACATAAGTTCGACATAGTCCATAGATCATTAACATTACATTCATCCTAACTAGTACCTACTACAAACTATTATGAAAATTATGAAAATGAAGGCAACAATTGCCAAAGGAGGTTTTTTGTAATAACAATTGATGAGGATTAGCAAGCAATCGTTCAATTAGGTAGATTCAATCAGCAATAATTTAAGTTAAAATTTGGGCAAAGGGATGAACTGGGTGAACTTTTGGGATTAACGGAAGAGTTAATTTGAGGGAATGTCAAAAATATTTGGGTAGGGGGAATATCGTCAGATCCAACAAATTTTCACCTAAAAATGGCTTTGGGTGCATTTTTAACCCGAGTTAAAAATATGGGAGTAATTTATAAGAAAATTTATAAAAAAGTAGTTTTAAAAAAGTGGTAAGCTTAAGGGAGTAATTATTAATTGACTCTTAAACTTATTCTTAATCAAAATTAATGTTACAGGTTTGCCCTCAGGATGCTGATGTAGTTGAACTTTTCATTCACCTTAGTCAACCATGCCATGTTTGTCAGATTCTTCTCACTGTCTCACATGGCTCTGACGATATGACTTTTCCTGCAACGGTTGATGTGAGAACAGGTCGAGACCTGGATGGACTTAAACTTGTCGTGGAGGTTAGTTTTATTTCGCTCAGAATATCTAGCAAGAGGAACACCAATATATAGACACTCATTGATACAGTCTGTCGAAACATATTCCAAAGTCCCTCCCTTGTTGAGCTTATGACTGTGGCTTTTTGATTAACTCTTGTTTCTGTTTCTTTGCTGTTTACTAGAGTACAAATTTGTGTTTCCTTTACATAAACTGAAAGTAAGTCAGGCATTAATTTTTTTATATTTAATAGTCATTTGTACAGAAATCCATCACCCTTGGGGAAGGAGGGAGGGGTGGTGGAGGAAAAATATAACTTCACTTATTTGATGGGTTACTCAGCTTATTTGCTTGATCGAACACTTTGGACACTAACTGTTTGGCAAGATCAATGCTCGTGAGCAATCATTAGTGTTATGTAAACATTAGAATGAGAAATCATCCTGTTAGTGTTTCTCTTGTTTGTGGAGTGGATGGAATTAGTAGTTAGTAATTAGTAGTTAGTAGTTAGTACTATAATGTAATTATTAATTAGTTATTTAGTCCTATTTTGTTTGCTTATAGCATCACATATAGCTAGTAGTATAATATAATTAGTAATTTTACTACAATAACTGCTGTTATTATGTTATTTTCGAGTATTTTGTACTGCTTTTTGTCATCTCCGTATTACAATAACTCACACCACCACCGAACTTGGCTCACCTTCGCCGAGTTTCTCATGTTTCACCACTGGCAACCACCTCGCACCTCCTCTGATCTCACCCACAAATCGAGCCACCAAAGTCCAAGCCAAGCCGAGACCATTCCGTCGGAGAAACCCATAAAGAACGGTCCTTCCTTCGATCCCGGAAAACCAGAAACAACGGTCTCCCGTGAAGGTGGGTCCAAAACGTGTCCAAATACCATGGACCGTGTCCGAGACTTGTCCAAATAAATTAAAAAAAACCAGCCATGGTTTTATAGGTGCGAAACATTTAGTTGCGTGTCGGTATCGGACACGACACGGTGTCGGACACGCGGACGCTTGTTGGGAGGAGTGTCTGTGCTTAGTAGCCTTTAGTTGGAATTCTTATCCCCCCCGTTTTGTTTTATAAGTCGTTTCAAAAACCAAATGCATTTTTTGTGTCTTTTTTATTTCCCCTGAACGTATCTCTCCAATTGTAAATTGACATGCACTATTTTACAAACCAACGCGAATGTCTATGTTTAAAATAAGATTTGATACAGACAGTAATGTTTCTTTTTCAAAATTTCAAGGGGTAAATGGATAATTATTATACTTAAATAATACTCCATATCTTAACGTTTCCACTGATATATCTCATTATGTTTTTGCGCTCTATTTCAGGGTGCTTCAATACCTCAATGTGCAAATGGAACAAAGATTTTAATATCTTTACCTGGATCAGTTAGTTCAGAAGATATGGCTGTGACAGGTGCTGGTGCACGTCTTAATGGTGCTCATGCTTCGAGTCTTTCATTGCTTTATGATTTTGAGGAATTGGAGGGAGAATTAGATTTCCTGACTCGCGTGGTGACTCTGTTATTCTACCCTTCAGTTTCTGGAAAAACTCCGTTAACTCTTGGTGAGGTAAAGAAGAGATTTCAGGAAATTCAAGATTATCATTTACTTTTTAAATATGTGAAGTGATTGCAGTGGGAGTATTGAAAGTATCAATTTCTTAATTTCTTTGTGTCATTAGTGATCCATTCATTCTTGGTTAGCCAAGAGGTGAAATAGGTATATCTTTTATGCTGAAATAGTTCAAATTTGAAGTTGTACTTTTGCCGTGATAATCTTGTAACTACAATAAATATGTAGACCTCATTATGGATGAATGCGTCAAGAAGGGGTATTGATAGGATTTGCTTTAGAGGGTTTTTTCTACTATTTGTTTGATAGTATGTTTCCTGTGTGAATATTTGTGCCTTTTTAGTTCTCTGTTTCACCTTTTTGGTTTGTGTTTGGCTCTCTGGCTCATCTAGATTGTTTCTATACCATATGAAGCAAGCAAATTAGCACTTGTTTGTATAATCAATTGCAACTTATTTAGCGTAATGAGATGAAATTCGATGGAGACCATAACTAAATTGGCTTCTAGTTGAATTTGTGGCTCTTGTGATCTCAACTAAACTCAGATTATTTCCTATTTTATTTTGTTTATTTGCTATTGTGGCTACACCTTCATTAAAAAAAGCCATGATAAAATTGTTGCATATTACACTTGTCTATTTGAACTTCACTTATAAAACTTTTTTGTTTTACTGGTTTTCGTCTGTAGGTTGAAGTGCTTGGGGTGCCACTTCCTTGGAAAGGTATTTTCGATAATCAAGGACTTGGCGCAAGTTTGCGTGAGAAGGCAAAACAATGCCAGAAACAAATAAAAACTATAGTCTCTGGCAATTCCGGCCTGGTCTCCTGTGAAAATGTGCAATCTACGGTACAGTCTGTTCATGATTCTTCGTCCAACAATTGGTTAGACCTGCTGACGGGAGAAATGACTCCTTCAGATCCCATCGCTCAACCGGTGGTTGAGAAGTTGGATAACGAAAGCAAGGATTTACTTAGTTTCGTGGACAATCCAACGAGTGAGCACTATGATGAAAAAGATGCTCGTCATTCCTCTGCATCTCTCGATGTGAAACCATCTCATGGGGCCAATCATTATATTGAATGCTTAAAGTCCTTGACTAGTTCTAACAAGGTACGTATTTACCAGATTATCGCGTTGCTATTTGGTTATTATGGTTTCAGAAATGAATTGTGTATATGTTATTATCTATGGTAGCAGTTTCTTCAAGGTTTACACAAAGGCTTATGAACATACTTTTGTGTCCTGCTATGTTTTCCGCTCTCAATCAATCACATGTTCAGTTATGTTTTGGAAATCAATGACTGAACATCAAGGAAATGGAAAATTTGATTAATTTGAAAGCTGATATAAGCTCGTTGCCAATGAATGTTCGCTGAAATGTGAATACTGGATTTCGCTTCTTAACTTTTATGGGCTTTAGTCTCTCAAATAGTTACTGAAGGATTACTTAAATACATATTAGATATGGACCAATGTAGGGGCGATACAGTGAAGCGAGTCTGTAACAATGTGTATGCAGCCGATATTTTTATCTTGAATAGCTTTTAGCATTGTTCATAATCGTTTTTGTTTGCACCAATAAATCCGGAGTTCAGTTCAATGGGTTGGCTATATATTGAGTCCAAATTACGAAATCTCTCTCATAATCCACCCGTAATCTGGCACTATCTCCGATAACTTATTATCTAAGCGTATCTGTCGCACGATGCTATTAGGCAAATATCTTCTTTTCCACCTCAAATTTTTTTAACTTCAGTTCAGTCACTAGTGTGAGATTACCTGGATGATCTTTTGACCTTGGCTAGTATCATGTTTTCGGCGTCGTTGTTCAAGCACACTATCACAGTTAAATCGGTTCACTGTACTTCAACTGCTACCACTCTTTATCTTTGGTCATGTCTGTGCACAACATCAAGTTATGAATGTGAGAACATCAAGTTAAGAATCTTCACAACATCAACTTCTCCTGTCAAGATGACTAGGGGTTACTTTTAGGTCATTTTCCCTTAAGCATATAGCTAAATCTCTTATTTTTGTCACAAGTCTTTTTTCGATCCATAGAAATATCATTCCCTCCCTTCACTAATGAAGCTTGAAATTGAACGGCTCCGGCTGAAGCTTGAAATTGAGCGGCTCATTTATTGATTCATTTATTGATTCAATGCAGATAGAGAAGATAAATTTCATGGAAGCCATGAAGCTTGAAATTGAACGGCTCCGGCTGAATCTGTCTGCTGCAGAACGAGATAGGGCACTGTTGGCAGTTGGGACAGATCCGGCTTCTTTAAACCCTAATCTAATGCTTGATGATCTATACATGTTGAAATTGTGCAGAGTAGCGAATAGTTTAGCAATGGTTGGGCACGCAGCTCTTGAAGATAAAATCACAGCATCTTTTGGTCTCGACAAAAGATTTGATGATCCTATTGATTTCTGGAATGTTTTGGGTTTCTGGGAGACTTGTAGTGGTGACATATGTGAGGTACGTGTGGACAACCCCGTACCTGTGGCATCTTTGAAGTCATCAGCGGAATCTACAAAAGCTCACTTCGTTTGCTCTCATTGTGGGAGAAAAGTTTGTAAAATGTGTTGTGCTGGAAAAGGAGCTCTTTTGCTTGCAAGTTACAGTACAAGGGGATCATTGAGTTCTAATGGGGCTTCAGGGCGTGGGGGTTCTAGCCACGGCAGTAATGCTGATGTTTATACTAATAATAGCTCCATCATCTCTGAAGGGATCATGTGTAAACAATGCTGTAGTGATGTTGTGCTCAATGCACTTGTGCTTGATTATGTCCGGGTCTTACTGAGCTCTAGAAGAAGCTGCCGTGTTGATACTGCTACTTTAACCGCATTAGATCTTGTCCTTGGATTTTCCTTGAATGATGATGCTGCTGGCGGCTGTAAACCTTCGGGAAGTCTGGATTCAGACGATTTTATGGGAAATTTAATCAATGGGGAAGAGTCACTCGCTGAATTCCCATTTGCGAGCCTTTTATATTCGGTAATCTCTTATTCTGATTTCTCCCAGCTCAAACTTTATTTTTAGAAACAATATTATATGTAATGTCTGAATATGTAATTTTTTTAACCCTTCTTTTCTGCTGCTTAGATTGCAACTCAAATCGTCTAGATGTTAATTCCAGGAGGTTTTGATAGTAAAGTCTTGGTACTTTTAATTGACAACATTGAATGTGACAACGTGAGAGGTGATTTGGATTGGAGTAGATTTTTTGCACTTCTGATTGTTTATTCTATTAAAAAGAGTTGCTGAAGTTTCTATACTTCTCTCTGCTTATACATTAATAAGATACTCATATTGGAGGGTCCATTTCTTCTCAACAGCCCAGATCGTATTTCAGTGCAATCTAACGGCTCTACATTATTAAATGTTTCTTAGAGAAGAAATGCACCCTCCATTTTCATATATGTAGGATGACAGAGGGGGTCGATGTTTCAGTCTCCATGTTTGCAGCTTTACACTGAATTCATTTATTCAGCTTGTGTGAAATACATATCAATCAATAGGTCCTTGTTTTCTTTATCATTGTAAATTTGATTCTACAACCTGTCAACAACAACAACATTACCTTTGTGCGTCAATGCGTCATGGTTCTCGACTTCCCGCAAATAGCGAGGTAAAGGGGGTCAGATGAACATAGTCGATAGTCTCACCCCTTTATTAATAATGAAAATTAAATTGCGTCGATAATTGCATTAAAGGGCTGCTACTTCATAATAAACAAAGTGACAGTTTTGCGAGCCATTATACTTGATTCTTTTATAATTCAAAACTAGAGAACAGTGGCTCCTTGGTTCCATTAGGAATGGAAATTTTTAGTATTTTACAACCTGTCCTCAACATAAATGAACAAAAAACTCACTCCTGATGGCTAATTCTTGCGAAGTTGTGTGATGTACGCCCACTTCATATTAAAGAGCCAAGAAATCTATTTTAGCTATGTCGACGAGTAAACAAAGTATAACCAGCTTATCAGCCCGTTTCTCCACAATTCCCTGCTAAAAATACAAAAGAATTAAAAGATGAGTTTTATTTGTGTTGGTTTCCTTTATATTTTTGTTGCATGTCATTGTCACTTGGGCAATTTTTAGTTGATTTGCAAGAGACATGTACTGATGTAAATATCTTTCTTTTGTTTATTTGTTATGTTATGAAAGGTGGAAACAGCTCCAGGAGCAGCACCCCCCTTGTCTTTGTTGGCGCCTCTGGATTCAGGACCTCAGCATTCCTACTGGAGAGCTCCTTCAAACTGCAATAGTGTTGAATTTGTGGTGACTCTCAGCAACATTTCAGATGTTAGTGGAGTGACCCTGGTTGTTAGTTCTTGTGGTTACACAGAAGCAGATACTCCTACAGTAAGTGTACTCCTTTTTACTATCAGTGGAGCGAGCCGTCCTTGTTGATAGATGCTGCATATCGACAATTTGGAATTACTTCTTATTCATGTTTGTCTAACTAGAGTAACATAGAATTACTTCTTATACATGTTTGCATAATTAGAGTAATTTAGTATGACAATTTATGGCAATAACATTTGTTGACAATCAGAACTTATGAAGGAATGGGGAGAGTATAATTTGGTGTGTCGTGATGAATCATATCAGTGGTGGAGTTTTTAAGGTTCGACAGATCTCCCCCCTCCCCTCCACATCCGAGGAAAAAAAGACATCTTGTCCATATAGAGCATGACAAGTAATGTGGTCCAATTGGTTTGTGATAGAATCATGAAAATGGGTTGGGCCGCACCCAAACGGAGGAGAGACGGATCACTTGACAAACACAAGGGAGGTTCCATCCTAAAACCAATTGGCAATAAGAGGAGTAGCCCTGTACAATCTCTCTTCTTCAACCGATATGGGACACTCGCATGTGGGTAGGTTCCATCCTTAAACCAATTGGCTATTGGAGAAGTGGGACTTACCCGAACGGAGGAGAGGCGGACCACTTGACAAACACAAGGGAGGTTCCACATGTGAGATCCCATCCAAACTCATGGCGAACCATGGGAGCGCACCGGAGTGGGAATTAACGAATACTCAAAGTGGTAATCCACCGGTGGCATAATTTGGGCCCACTTTAAATTACAAACCTGAAACCCAATCACCTTGGGCTTTGATACCATGTTAGAACATGAAAACAGGTCGGAGCCACACCCATACGGAGGAGAGATGGACCACTTGACTAATACACGGAAGATTCCATCCTAAAACCAATGGTAATAGGACGAGTCTCCCCTTTGGTTTATAAAGTGGTACAATCTCTCTTCTCCGACCAATGTGGGACACTCACATGTGGGTTTTATACTCCCAACAGTTTGCAAGGTTCAAACTTAACAGCACTGACTTTATTTACAAATTTCACCATCATATCGTAGTTGATATTGCTAGTTTATGCACTGTTCCCCACTGTACCATAGGAAACCAGGGGAATGTGTGCAGTGAAAATAATCAAGAATTGATGATAATGGCGTAGAGGCTGACATACATGCGAAGGTAATCGGTGAAACATGTTAACGAGGATACACTTGTTCAGTTTCTCTTAGCTTGGTTGACTGTAAATGAAAAG
Organism: Heliosperma pusillum; assembly: GCA_022085475.1. Lineage (NCBI taxonomy): Eukaryota > Viridiplantae > Streptophyta > Magnoliopsida > Caryophyllales > Caryophyllaceae > Heliosperma > Heliosperma pusillum. The sequence goes on along the minus strand of JAIUZE010074708.1, from coordinate 89,773 downwards.
TTTCGAAGCCAGACTACGGTATTGATAGCTACTCCTTAGTTAATGGCGGAAAGCTGACATATATATCTTGTATTGGAAGTGCATGAATCTGTTTTATACATAATTTCCATCGGTGCTGAAGTATCAATAAGAACTCTCAGTTAGTTTTTAGCTTTTAGTTTTATACACACTCGTTCAGTTTCTTCTGTAAAATGCCTATGAAATCAGACACCAATCAAAGAGAGACATTGAGGTAGTCATTGTCCAGCCTTTGAATGTAGAAAAACTATGTTGGCTACATGCTACAATCTTCAAAAATATATTACTGCCCGCTAAAATTTTGCTTGTGTGGTGTTCACTAAAATTTGTTTTGCATTTCTTTTGTTACTGTAGGTGCAAATATGGGCCAGCAATAAAATTAGCAAGGAAGAAAGGTCATGCATGGGGAAGTGGGAGGCTCAATCTTTATTGGAATCTTCTCCAGAGTTATACGGACCAGAAAAATCAGATGTTCAAAAGCTTCCACGACACATAAAGTTTTCCTTTAGGAATCCTGTGCGATGTCGCATTATATGGATAACACTCCGCCTTCAACGTGCGGGATCTGCTTCGGTGAATTTAGGAAAAGATTTCAATCTCATGTCACTTGATGAGAATCCTTTTGCTGAACAAAGTAGGCGTGCCTCGTTTGGGAGCATTGACAACGAGGACCCGCATTTGCATGCCAAACGTATTCTTGTATTTGGAACTCCATTGAGAACAGATACAAGGCCTACTACACCGGATGGATCTGAACAGTTGCAATTAAAAAACTGGCTGGAAAAACCACCTCAGCTGAACAGATTTAAGGTCCGCATGATTTGTTTGGCAAGAAATTTCAATTATTATTATAATTTTTTTTTTGGTTTTTTCAAAGTTCAAAAAGCGTGGCCCTTTTTTTAATATACTAAAAATTAGTCTTTGCGAGTAGAACATAAGTCGATTTTAGTAAATAGTGGTGCCTTTTTGTTTCAGGTTCCAATAGAGACTGAAAGATTAATCGAGAATGATCTTATGTTAGAGCAGTATATATTACCTTCTTCACCTACTGTGGCTGGCTTTCGACTTGATTATTTTAGTGCAATCAAACCCCGGGTCACACATTCTCCAATGTCTGATGTTAACGTCTGGAATCCCTCAAGTTTACTCGTAGACGAGAGACATATTACTCCTGCCATTTTATATGTACAGGTGTCAGCCCTTCAGGTAATTTTTCTCAAACAACTCTGTATTGATATATAAGCCAGTACAGGTGGCTTTGGATTTTCCTTTGTACTTGGAAAAAAAAAAAGAAAAATTACATGGAGAATTAATTGTGAATTTTGTTGAGGTTGTATAATTGCTAGCTGATTTTTCCGTTGCCCTCTTAAGAAACCAAGCTTTGCATGTGATGTGTGACATTGATAATATGTTAGCAGGAAAATCATAACATGGAAACTATAGCTGAATACCGAATACCTGAGACCGCACCTGGAACTCCTTTATACTTTGATTTTCCAAGGAAGATCCAGACTCGTAGAATAGCATTCAGACTTGTTGGAGATATCGCTGCATTCACTGACGACCCAACAGAGCAGGAGGATGGCGAGTACAGAAGTTCACCGTTGGCTACAGGTTTGTCTTTGGCAAATAGAGTCAAGTTATACTACTATGCTGATCCTTACGAACTCGGAAAATGGGCTAGCCTTTCTACTATCTAAATATGATTCATTTATACACGAAACCACGCTGCGTTTTATAGAAATTTGTGTGCATGTGATTATATTTAAGTCTACTACAGCAATTTTCTTCTTGCTGCTATTCTTTGTTGTATTGTTGTTAATGTATGTATCATTCTTGATTCATTACTAATGAAATGAGATTACTTGATTAAATCTTTGTGGTAGCAATGTATTTGTGGGCTATCTACTGTGTACTTTGTAATTGAATTCAGGGATTTTCTTTTGCTTTTGTTTGTTAAAATTGGTGCAACTGTACGAGATGTACATATACATGGCACATTGTTTTCGATCAAACTATGGATTATTCAGGTCCATGCAGGTTGATTTTTTATTTATTTATTTATTTTAAACTCGTGCTCTATCGCCTTGGTCGAAGCTCTCCTGACCTGAAAAAACGCCAATTTGACCAAATTATGGAGTGCGGGTTTATGTAAGTTGATTTTGATTTTGCTTTAATTTGATGTCTCACGGACTGTGTTAAAATTTAACCGCGGACCAAATAAATAAAGTTGATGTGAATGAGACCGATGTTTTGCTGTTTGAGCCGATGTCCTTTAAGCCAGAATTATTTGTGCTGCGTTAATGGGTAGTTTGATTAGGAAGGCATTCAGCAAATTTGTTTATTTGATCCACGCCGGAAGATGTACTAAACATGCAAATTGATGCATACATCTAGTCATGCATCGTACTTTATCAACTTAAAAACGATATGCCAAAAGCATAAGTAAAATAAGTAGGGCTTATGCCCGTCCTGAAACAACTTGGCTCGGTCACGAATGTAGCAAAATACACAGAGCAAAACTTCGGCCCGATCCATTGGGACAAAGACCATCGCCACCATGACTGAACCACTTTCCCATCTCTTTTGTCCTTGTCGGGACAAAGATATCCACATTGGAACCACAATCAACACAATTTCGAAACACTTGTGTGTCGGTCAAGACACAAGTGTCCGTGTCGGTACAAACTATCTGCAACACGAAATTCAACCGATACTTATGAAAACATTGCACTAATTGCAAACTATCTACAACACGAAATTCAAGCAATACTTATGAAAACGTTGCACTAATTGCGGTCTGCGAGGTACGAAAATTCAAACCTAATCGACATCAAGACTTGTTTGCCACATCGAAGATCAGCTCAAACCTTCACACCTACACTCGGATCAAACTAAACCAAAGTTAATATGGTCTAGTCAAGGGATTATTTTTAACGTGATTTTCGGTCTTTATTGCTCGATCGAACCCGAATGAATCTTAAACTAAAAACTTGTTTATATTCATTTGCTCTTATATCCAGTTCCACCAGAGCTGCTGACAAAATCAACGTTATGTAAGGCAAATCCGAAATCCGAAATTGCAAGCTCGAATATGTCCCAAAATCCGAGCTTTGCTAGGCCCATAATTAAGCCTCTCCAAGGTGTATATTTAATCTCTTGACTTGAAGTTGTCAAGTAAAAGTGTAAAACCATTAAACAAAGATTTTACGGTCTAGGGTTTAACAAATCGACAGTATCGTTCTTCATTCATAGTATCTATCATCCATACAGTTTTACCGTCTTCAACCAACATTACATTCGAATCTTCATCTCTTTCTCTCTCCTCTCGCGTCATTTCTCCGCGCCTTCTCCAGGTTTCTACTCACTACTCAATCATTATTATATTCATTTCCGAATTATGTTCCTTTGATTTCTTAATTATTTTTAATCTTCTTGTTTGTTGATTTCGTGACTTGATTCACTTGCTAATACTTAGGGTTAGGGTTGTTAATTTAATGTTGCTTTCATTTGGGGGAATTCATTGTATGTAATCAATGTTTGATTAGTTCGTGTTTGGTTTTGTCCGTTTTGAGCATGTGTTCAGCACTAGTTCAGCTTGTATATGTCGATTTTCGATGTGTCGTTGTTTGTCGATAATCGATTTGCTTTGGGAGAGAGATTAATACAAATTAAGGAACTAAAAGAATAGTTAGTCTATGAGGAATGTTTTGGGGTGATTGATCGTGTTGATGGTTTGAGCTAATCATGCTTCATAGCATTTACTTCCTCCGTTCCATTGAATTGAGTACATTTTGAAAAATTGTACACAATTTTGTTAAACATTGCCGTACATCTACATGTATATGCTTCGAGTCCCTTTGAGCTGATGTTAGGCGATACGGTCTCACAATGAGATAGGGTGAATTCTAGATTTTTAGGGTTAGTAGTTTGGGCGAAAGAGTTGTACATTTTGAAAAATTGTACTAATAGAATGGAGGAAGTACTATATTTTTATTTTATTTTTTTCTAACGTTTTGGTAATTAGATTGGAAGTTGTTGAACACGTGTGGTAATAGGATATGACTTTGTTAGTCATTGCCATATGAGTACATGTATATACTTAGAATCTCTTTGAGCTGATGTTAGGCTATACCGTCTCACAATGAGATAGGGTGAATTTTAGAGTTTTTGGGTCAGTAGTTAGGGCGAAGGAGTTGTTCTAACGTTCCTGGCTATGAAAATGTGTCGATCAAGTTCATGTTGTAGAAAGAAACAAGGATGTGGCTTCACCGCAATCATTCAAGCCTTCAACTTTGTAAGAGTTTGAGGAGTACATGTTTCACTTGACTTGATTCTAGGGAATTGCCCCATTTTCCTTTCTATTAAGAGAGTGTTTGGTAACGCGGAATTGATTTCATTTTCATGATTTCAATTGTAGAAATCAAAATGTTTGAATTCTATTGTAAATCCAATTCCAAAAATTCGTTTGGAGATCACTTGGAATTCAATTCCGGATTTCAATTTCTCAATCTTGCTTGGGAAACACGTGGAAGTGGAATTAGAATTGGAATTGGGCGGCGCGGGCATGGGTTAAAATCACTAAAAAAAAAAATACTCTGACGGAAAATATTTGCAATTGAAAAAAAAGCGTATAAAAATATATTGCGATGAAATTTACATTACAAAAAACGTAATCAAATAGTAAAGGAGTTGAAATGACTATTATATGGTAGGAATTTGAGAGTCCCAAATTTTAACTAGGTTGTAATTGACAAGGAAGCGAGTTCAATTCCAATTCCAAATTCTAAGGGTTCCCAAACGCTTCAAATGTCTCAATTCTGGAATTCATTTTCAATCTAATGTTACCAAACATAGCGGCGATAACTTCACCTCCGCTAAAAGAATATACAAATTCTGGTTTTACTGTTTAGTAACTTGTATGACAATATTGCACATTCCTGCTTATTATTATCTATTGCAGGTGTTGCAAGGGCAGCGGAGCTTAACCAACTCCATTCAGAATGGCGCGTAAAGGGCTAATGGAGCAAGACTTGAGCAAATTGGATGTGGCAAAGCTACATCCTCTTTCACCTGAAGTTATTTCTCGGCAAGCAACAATTAATATTGGTAATTTTCTGTATTTGCCACATAACTCACTATATGGGATTGTTTTTAATTGAAATCTCATCTGCATCCTTTTTATTATTCCCAGGAACCATTGGTCATGTGGCCCATGGAAAGTCAACTGTTGTTAAAGCTATATCTGGTGTACAGGCACGTTCCTGTCCATAAGTCCATGACGTGTTGCATGGGGCACTAATTTAGTCTGCAAAGTATAATTGTTTGCTTTCTTTCTGCAGACTGTACGTTTTAAGAACGAGTTGGAGCGTAATATCACTATCAAGCTTGGATATGCTAATGCAAAGATATACATATGTGAGGATGAACGATGCCCACGACCTATGTCCTATAAGTATGTCTTAACGTTTATCATATTGATGCAATCTGACTTAGCTTCCCTAACAAATAGGAAAATGTAAAAGGGATGGATAGAGTATGAAACCTTTTGCAAATCAGTGTATATTGTTGTAGATAGGTAGCATTTTGCATACAACTTGATAGTGTTGCCAACGTAATAGGCGAATGATTTTGCAGGGCATATGGAAGTGGAAAGGAAGATAGTCCTATGTGTGACGTGCCTGGATTTGAGAACTGCAGGATGAAGCTTCTGAGACATGTGTCTTTTGTCGACTGTCCAGTGAGTCAACATTTATTGAAATTACTATCCGTCTTCACCTTTTTTCGTTGGCGATGTCAGTTAACATGAGATTATTGTTTGAGTAACTAAAAGCAGACAGAAAAAGCTGTTCCCTACATAGCTTTCCCTTGTTTTTCCAACCTTTTGCTTTCTATATTTGTATGCATGCATGTTGCTCCGACGGTCTCTGCAATACATACTGCTTAATTTGTTCGGTTGCATGCTATGTTACTCGGACTAGCTTAGAAATATGTGATATGGGTCCGGAATGGATGCTTGTCCAAGTATTGAACTCGGCTATTTTTATGGAAAACACATTTTGGCTTTTATTGAGTTGTCTTAACTGTCAGACCCATGTCCTAGTATAGAGTGTGGGACACAGGTATGTGTTTAAATTCGAATAGTTGGAGTAGCACAGTCTGCATGTTTACAATTGTTATCTGAATTACATGTTTCAAGTAGTTTGAGATTTAGAAGCCTTCTGTTTTTTAGCATATAGAGTTACATATGGTGATTCATCTAATCTTAATTCCTGGTTTCAGGGCCATGATATTCTCATGGCCACCATGCTTAATGGAGCTGCTATTATGGATGGGGCTTTACTTCTCATTGCTGCCAACGAGAGCTGTCCTCAACCCCAAACCTCCGAGCATCTTGCTGCCATTGAAATCATGCGACTTCAGCATATCATCATTCTTCAAAATAAGGTTGATCTAATTCAAGAAAATGTAGCTATCAACCAACATGAAGCGATTCAGAGATTTGTTCAGGTATCTAATCTTGAATCACCCTATTGCCCGAATGCATTTGCTTTTGACAGAAGCTAAAATGATGCATATTGCTAATTGTTGCTTATTTAAATTTGAAGGGAACTGTTGCTGATGCAGCTCCAGTAGTTCCTATTTCTGCACAATTGAAGTACAACATTGATGTTGTTTGCGAGTATATCGTAAAAAAGATTCCCGTTCCTGAGAGGAATTTTATCTCACCGCCAAATATGATTGTGATTCGTTCTTTTGATGTTAACAAACCTGGTTATGAGGTTGATGATATACGTGGTGGTGTTGCTGGAGGAAGTATTCTTAAGGTTGTCTTCTTACCCTATGTTATGCTGTAACTTCAATTTAACCTTTGTTGTGTGCCATTACCAATCTCCGATCTTTTCGACACATTCCTGCAGTTTTATGTTCTATTTTGTTCTGCTGTTTTCATATCCCTCCATGATGAATGTTCAGAATTTAAACTGTGTTAAACTGTACAGAGAACTCAATATATAATTTCTTATGTTAGCACACGTACAATTTGCTCGTTATGTTATTCTGATCAAATAAGAGAGACAAAACAATGGACTGAGCTCATCTGTGTTAGTCAAAGATACTTTCATCTGATGATATGGTAATGACACCAGTTATTTTCTATAGCTCAGTTGTTTTCTATATTATCTAGTGGACGTGACCGTGCATGAGGCTGTGTTTTTATATGAAACTGGACATACACTGTTAAGCGCTTAGGAATGACTTCATTTGCTTAGGTTTTTAGGCTGGTATGCTGGTAGCCCTGGTTTTAGTCTCTTCATCATTTTATCTAAGGGCTAGTATAATTCTCAAATGTGCTAATGAGCTGCTAATGTATACAGTTTCTTTGCAAGTGTTCTCATGGTCTGTGCAATGCTTGCAGGGTGTTCTGAGGGTGAACCAAAATATCGAGGTTCGTCCTGGAATTGTTGTGAAAGACGAATCTGGAAACATCAAGTGCACGCCCATATATTCCAGAATAGTTTCATTGTATGCTGAGCAGAACGAGCTACAGTTTGCAGTGCCAGGAGGTCTGATTGGGGTTGGAACAACTATGGACCCTACTCTAACCCGTGCTGACAGATTGGTAGGTCAGGTACTTGGCGAGGTTGGATCTCTTCCAGATGTTTTCGTTGAGCTAGAGGTAACTTTCTTTGTTCTGTAGCACTGTAGTTCCTCTTTGCTTCTATATTTTAGTGCACATTTTCTCAATTTCACGTATAGCCTTTCATGTATAACCTAAAAACACCACATCAGGCCCTGAATTTAGTTAAGTCAGATTTCCTGTGTAATTCTCTGTACTGTTGGTTGATGTTATCTGAATGCTTTCCGTATATTGATTGTCATGTGGGGGGTTGACCAGCATGGTTTGTCTAAAGCCTTTTGTCTCTATTTTCAATCAACAAAGGTCTATCAAGTACCAATTTATGATGCTTTATGCTTTCAAGGCCTGACAAGTGACAACTATGACAGGTTTACCTTCTTAATATTCAGAAAGTTAAATAATGTGTCAATTAGGGATAGGCGATAGCTGTGTGTGATGCTATCTCTTGATTCCTGATAATTTGTATGATTCTTCTTTCTCACTGGTAATCATTTTGCATCAAACTTGCTGGTTGATTTTTACACCTAGCTCTTCTGGTATGTGAACTAGATAAATTTGATACTCTCCGTATGAATACTACCCTAACCTGGCCCCCCTTGCACCTCATGACGTCGCAAACTTTCTGTGTGCGAGTGCGACCATCTCTGTGCTTTCTTTGTCTTTCTTTGTCGAAAATGCAAACAGGCTGCTGACCTATCCCGTTATGAAAGTTGCGTTGACCTATTGCTACTTGCTATAAGCAGCGTATAATTTTACTCCAAAACCAATGGCGCAGGTGAATTTCTTCTTGCTAAGACGGCTGCTTGGTGTCAGAACCAAGGGAACGGAAAAACAGGGCAAGGTCACAAAATTGACCAAAGGTGAAATTCTTATGTTGAACATTGGATCCATGTCAACTGGCGCCCGAGTAATTGCCGTAAAAAATGACTTGGCAAAATTACAACTGACATCTCCAGTCTGCACTAGCAAAGGTGAGAAGATCGCACTCAGCCGTCGTGTCGAGAAGCATTGGCGACTCATTGGGTGGGGCCAAATTCAAGCCGGTACAACAATCGATATACCACCCTGCCCCATATAACTGAGAAACAAAACCGAGACAGACTAGAAGATATAGGAAGAATACAAGAATTTGTGGATGTGGAACAGAAGACAGGCCCCTGGGATCAATTTTTCCATATGCAATAAACTGTATTTTCTCTTAGCTTATGTTTTTTGGAATTTGTTTCTGAGATTATTTTAGAATATGTGATTTTGTTTTTTTGGTCAGTCAGTCTTTTTTCTTTTGGAGTTGTACATTTCTGCGGCTGTTTGCAATACAGTTTTTGCGTCCACTTGTTACACTTCATTCATTGATCAAAGGATGTTTTTAATTAAATTATTTTTTTTGTTCGAATTGTCGGTTTTCTCCATTTCGTATCTTAAGCTATAAATTTAAATTGTTTGAGCTATCAAGGATGTTTACACAATTTTATGCCTAAATTATTTGATATTCAATAGTATTAATTTGCCTGGTACTCTGGTAGCGAATAAATTACATATTCCTTGTATGTTGTTGCTATCATTTCTATCATAACACATGTTACTATCTATAACTTTTCATGTAACTAGGCAAATGATGTATAAATTACACATTGGTGACGATAGCTCATCGTAACCCATGTTTCTATTGTAATACATTGGTGAGGATATAAATTACACATTTGTAAGCTAGCTATCAATTTTATGTCTAAATATTACACAAGTTTTTATGGGGTAAAGCACTGTTTCTGTGCGGGCTGTGATACAGCTCTGTGAACTGCTCCTCGGACCTGTCACCAACGCGAGTAGTACACGTTAAAAATGTTTTTGAAGTTTTAGGCAGCAAGGTAAAATTTGTCGTGGCAACTGGCAACTGGCTTATATGGCTATCTCACTATATGGGTGTTAATAGTTCAGTAAAATACACGCATGATTAAAGAAGGTAATTTTAAGTTGTTAAAATGACATTGGTAAACATGTTTATCATGTGAACATATGGTAAACTGAGAAATAACAACTACAACGGCTTATGTTAACCAGACCCAAATCATTACTAACCAAGTAATCATAATGACATTGGATTGACAAAACGGTAAACAAGGTAATTCTAAGTTATTATAATGACATTGGATTGACAAAACGGTAAAGAAGGTAATTCTAGGAAAGAAACTCTTGTTGATAACATAAGCAACTTAAACATAATACAAATCGAGAGTAGTTTTGTGTATCAGGCTTTACTAGCTTTTCACATTGCCAAAAAACCTAGAAAGTGGTAGAGGGCCATCACCATCTTCACCCTCGCTGCCCGAAATTTTGCTCCTAGACCTATGTTTTCTTTCCTTTCTTGTCCTCTTAGATCTAGATTTTGACCTTCTTGACTCCCTCTCTTCATCATCACTACTCGAAGATTCAGAAGATGAGCTTGAGGTGCTTGAATCTGAAGACCGTCTCTTTGAATGCTGCAATCAACATAGAAATGGTGACATATATTAGAATTCAGGAATACAGGCTGAGCTGAAATATTGACATATTCTTGCTATGCATAAGGAAGCGGGGTCGACTTCTAGCCACATTCATAACCAGTAAGAAAAAAAGTCAAATTCTCAAGGAATGGAAAGATCACAGCAACTCTCCACGGATATGGTCTTATAGTATGAAGCTAAATACCTCCAAAAAGTTAAATACTCGTGAGACCGTCTTATGGTATGAAACCGGTGAAAATAGATAGTCCAAAAATAATATAGTACTATATTTAACTACACCCTCCATTACACTTGTACCGTTCTCTTTTCTCCAAAATTTATTAAAAATTATTCTCCCATTTCTAATTCAGTATATTAAATGGATGGACTACCACTATTACCCCTAATCTTTTAACTATCATTCCCTCTATCAAAATGACATTATCCTCATTCTTCTTAATAAAAGGGGTAGAGTTGTAATTTTACCCCTATTTCTTAAACCCTTCCGAAAATGGAAAGCAAGACAATAAGAGTGAAATGGAGGGAGTAGTGAGTACTACTTCATTTTGACTGTTAAAAGCTAAGAAAAAGGTAGGGAAATACAGGTCTGCAGGAACGAGTTACTAACTTACTATGGACTTCAAAGATAGAGTAGTTTTTCTAACGGGAAAGATCATCAATTCATAAATTCATAAATTAAAGGCCATACGGGTTCTACAAATGATGTCAAAATCAACAAAATACATCAAAGATAGAACAGTTAGAATGGGTAAGGGTAACTAAGAGAAGGTAAGAAAATGTTAAAAGCCAAGAAGCCAAGCCAACCAAGTTTACAAGGAGATACCTTTCTTTTTTTGCTACTACGTTTCTTTGAACTCTTTTCTTTATCTGTCACAACACAAGATCAGCATCTAAGAATTTCGAAATTAAAATATAAACATAAAGCAATTCAAGTTAGTTCCTGAATGTTTTTCTTCATGTCCCATATGCTTTGAACAATTTATTAGGGCTTCTTTGAAGTTATTTGTTCAGCTAGTCACAAGAGATGGGAAACGTATTAAATTTATCGATATGGTCCTATGAAGGTAAAATACAAAATAAACAGGACCAAGATTCTTCATTCTCTTAAAAAAGCATTTAGAACATGGCGTTCGAAATAAAGCTAGCAAGAAGTGTTGACAAATCTAGCACACGATGAAACCTGATCATGTCTCGATGACACCAAGAGATGATCATTTTGTCATAACTCAAAAATAGTGTCTTTTCCCTGTGCATTATAATCCCTCAACCCTATTATATTGGCCTCAATTGATTTTGGTGATCAGACAAAGTTGGTTTTAATCGATATATGAATCAACCACACCACTATCTTTGAACCTAATAGAAGATGTATCATCAGGAATTGCTCATCTATAAGAGTGATATTTGCTAAGGGTTAATTACACTCTCCACTTGAAATTGCAAGTCCTATTACTTAAGTTCAAAGATAATTGTCAGTTTACAAGAAAGAAGCCATTTAAAAGGTCATTTTGTATTCTCAGTACTAAAATTATAATGGAATTTTCAATATATTCTCTATACATTATGTGGATAAAGCAGTTAAAGTGACAAATCATTTGTAGTTTTAAGGATTTAGAAGCATATACTTAAGGGTGTGAAGCATAGCCTTGACATAAGTATATACACCATATAACCCCACACATATATTTTAAAACGTATCGCTACAAAGATACGGGTATACAACATACCATAAATTTTTTAATATCCCCAATACCTTTTTTGTGTTTGGATTTGCTACTAGAATGGTTTCTTCCTTGAGAAAGCTTCCGTTCTCTTTCTGCATCAAGTTGAGCCCTGTATTCTTTCATCATCCTGTCTTTGTCAGCTTCTAATTCACCTCTTTTCACTGCATCTTCCTGAATAGCAGAGGATAACCAATAAACCCCTAATCCATGGTATACAACTTACGTAACAGAATTCCAAAATACTATAACATTATGCATGCCGATATATTAGACCCTGTGAAAAACATTAGTGCCTTGGTCGCATGAGCTGCTATTTCAGAGTATCACTATTACATAACTGATGTCATCGTGAATTAATATTTATAATCCGCTACTTTCCAGAGATATTTGGGAACATGTATATTAACTAATGGTACATGTATTTGTGAAGAAAGTGGTCAAAGAGAAAGAAGATAGGCTGAAAGCATTCATAAAAATAAATTCAAATTTAGATTTTAGAAAGGCGTGAAAATTCAGGCATTTTATCACGATCCATTACGTTAAATCTGCGACATCATGATACCCAGATTTCGCGATCATCACCCGCAACCGCGACCCATACCACATTTTATACCATGCCCTAAAAAGGTAGTGAAAATTTGAGACCCAAAGCAAGACATTACAAGGCAAGCACATCTAATTAAATTGATAATACGGGACCTCCTATTGACCAACTAGGCTGACATTGTGGAACCCTTGAGAGAAAAAGGCAGCTCATAAATAACCCAGATATCAACCTTTCTCCACTTGTAGCTAAGAGGACAACATATCCACTGAAAAGACCCCAGCAATTTCTTGCACATTTTTTTGCTTTATTAGGATCCTTTTCTGTCGGTTTTAACAGAGTCGGTTTTTTTCCTTTGCAGTAGCCTGTCTAAGTTACATAACATTCTTCTTGGTACACGCATTTCAAGCTCTAAAAAACCAGCCTTGCATGATAAAAAGGCTTATAAATTATGCTATTTCCTTGCCATTTATATTGTTTCCATTTCCTTCTTGGTCAATTTCAAAATAATTAGCCTCATTCTATCTAATAAATTAAAAAGTAAATTTACCATACAATCCGGTCAATCCTTAGTTAATTACTCCACATATACTTCGGTCAGTCTGTTTCAACTTTCAACTTCTAGAGGGGTCATATGCTATCTCTACATGCAAATTTATTAAGTCAATGGTAAAAACAATAGTTCCCTACTAAATCTTAGAACACAATTCTTGTTTAAGAAGAGGGTACCAAATACATACCAAATTACATGGCTAGTTGCCTAGGAAATGCCAAAATTATTGTCCATATTAGCACCATGTAGTAGTATTTGGATCCGTTTTAAGGTTTAAGACAAATACTCCGTCTTAAGCAAGACTTACGAATCTTAGAAATGACCTCTAGTTATATGAAGACAATAAAAAGGTACTTAGAAAATTATACAAAATAAGACTACCCATAGCCTGATTATCGCTTTATAAATAGAATGTAGATACTGAGCCATTTTCACCCTTTACTCTCTAACTCTCTAAGTAATATATTCTACTTAAAACATATTTATTTTGAATGTTTCCAAGTTTTATTATTTGCTTACATGGATAAACTTATGTCTGTAGGATAAATGTATGATGAAACATGATGATGATGATTAGGGAGAAGGGTAAACCTTAAAAAGAAGAGGGTAAGATAGTGGAAGGTGAAGGGGGTTAAAAGAAAATATGAGGTGTAAGAAAATAGGAAGACCCCAAAAACTAAGGAAAAAAGAGCAAAAGAGGTCAAATACAATCAAGACTAGTAATACTAAAACTAGACAAATACAATCAATCAGTGTATTAATCACTGAGACTAAGCAACAAGTAGCCCACTCAATATGATTTCACCATAAAAGTAAAAGAGGTCTATTATAGGATATATATCCTATTATCATCTCAACCAAAAGAGGTCATGACTAGGATGGGTTGACTCGATAACTTACCTAACGTATTTTAAATAAGACATCATTCATCATTCTTAGGTTAATGGTTATTCATGTTAGTTGAATTGATGGGTGTAACGTTGTACAAATTGATAAAACTAAAAAAAATTCCTAAAAGTTGTGGAGATTAACATCAAGAAGAAGGTTTTCCCAATAAATCACTCAGTAAAGCAGAAAATAATACCTTTTGCTTCTGCTTGAACTCCTCCCAAGTGACAGTGTGAGACGTTTTTAGGTTAGCTAACCGAGCAGCATGCCACTCTGGTGTATGAAATGAACCATCCACCTGAGACTCTCCTCATCAGTAAATGTATGGGGAACAGATTATCAATCAACTGCCGGAAACTGTAGACCAAATAAAACTAAGAAGCTAGAAATTAGTATCACCCGAGTCTTAACCAGTGTCCCATTTTCCTTAGTCGTGGAATATCGAAGGGCAAGAAGGGGCACCCACAAGGAGGAGATACAAATTACAAAGTTCACTTCTTAAAACCTAAAGTACGTTCCATCCCAAGTTCATAGACAATGGGTAGAGTAACCCCTACGTTTACAAAGTGATCAATTTGTCTCACCCTTCAGCGTGCGAGACTCACATGTGGGGTATTGTAGCACATTTGCCAACTCACATCAAAACAACATAATACATACTCGAGAAAAAGCTGTTTAAATAGTCCTGGAGTTTCAATTGACAAACCCAATGCCGAAAGCAGCAAGTGATGTAAATTATGTAACGCATCGTCATTTGCATAATAAATAAAATCAAAATCAGCATAAGCTTCTCCTTACTTTCAAAACCTGAGAGTATATGTACTCCTTAATGATACATTGATACATAACCACTTGAAAACCGAGTCGAATTCAGCAAAAATAAAGAAGGTTTGTTTCCTGGATAATATGAGCTTATCTGACAAACAAAGCGAGAATATTCTAGTCAAAAGATTGCTGCTCACTTGAAGTTCCCTAATATCAACTCATGCCATTCTCTTTTCCCCTAAATCCACACATTGCTGCTACTATAAAGACAGCCTATACTGTTATCTGTCTATTTGACCCGTTTTAAGTTTAAGACGGATTCGTCTGTCTTACACAAAAATAAACTTAAATTAATATGAAACAATATCCAAATATAATAACAAAAACAACAAAATCAAAAGAAAGGATCTTTAAATAAAAAACAAGAAAAGAATTAAGAAATAAAGATTAAAAAAGAAGTCAAAATGATATGGAAGGGTACAAACCATGCCATCCTCAACCTCATCAGGGTTACCATTACTGGACCCCACCCTAGATCTTTGCATAGCTTTGTAAGCTTGATTTTTACCCATAATTGATGATTTGGGAGGTGCCCAGATGACTAATTTGCAAGAAAACAAAGAAAGTTTGAAACTTTTGGGGGAAAATCGAATACCCAGATGATGAAATAAGAAAAGATTGAAACTTTATTGATGAATTGAGGAAAGACTATTTTTTTTTTATGGGTTGATCAATGAAGTGAGGAGAATTGGGTGAAAGTTGGACAAGGAAAGGGAAGATAGAGCCTCAGGATTAATGAATGAATGAACGGGTCATTGGCTAGTGAGGACTTGGTGCTGAGAGGCCGAGATGGACCGATTTATTTCATCCTTTCGGATTAAAAAGTTAATAATTGCCTTAATTGAGAGTTATTGACTTATTGTCTTCGGCTTGGGGAGAGATCCTCTACATTTCTTTGGAAATGGAGAGGTGAGTTCTTTTAAACAGTTCGGATTTCATTCTTTCTACAACGAACGGTGTAAAATTTATGCGCAAAAATAAAAGTAAATGGGGTGTAGAAGGAAATATATTATTAAATGGGTTTATGAGAGGAAATAGAGAGAGAAAAATGGAGAGGATCCTAATTGCTTTTGCTTGGGGTTGAGCATCGCTTCAAATGACCGGGACAGAGGTATACGACTTACTTCCTTCATTCATAACCAAACACAACATTTTTTTTACACGTTTGCCAATACACATATTACAACGTAAATATCTTTAGTTCTACATTGTAAAAAATGTAAAACTTTGATAGTCTTATTGAATTTAAAAAGATGAATCTAACAAGATTCAACATGACTAAATTTTTTCCTTATGTAATACTGATACACGTAATATCGAAAATTCTCTTCACTTATGAATAGTGTCAAAAAGGTGAATGCTGTGTTTGGTTATGAATGGAGGAAATACATAACAATATACTTTTTCCCCAAACAACATACATATGGAAAATGAGAGTTTAATTAAAAAAAAATATTAGTTTTAAACCCGTGCAAATTGCACGGGTATGCCGTTTCAAATTTGTTATTATAAAAAGATGTAGAACATTCATGATTAAATATTATATTGGTTAGTTATCTTTTCTTAAAATAATTATCTCATAATAATATTTTAATATATATTACGTAGCTGTTTGTCAATAACTTTAAAATGCAAATGTAAATATTGAGTTATATAAAGGTCATATTTAAGATATTAGATTCGAATTATAAATTTCATTTGAAATAAGCATAAATGATACGTTATCTAAGGTCGATGGTCAAGCGGCTGTAGTACGATATGTCCTCTTGTTAGGTAAATTGAAGTTCCTTCTTTCTATTATAAGTGGGGTAAGTTCAAAAAGCGCGACTTAGCTTATTATATAAGATGAAACGAAATTATTTGAATGAAAATTAAGACAAAATTGGTGAAATAGCACGTGTTTGATGCTCCCATACCCATTCGAATTGTTAAACCCATATTTCATGTTGTTTAACCCGTGCATAGGACTCGTGCTGACCTATTTGTCATTTAATTTAAAATTTAAATTTTGACCCGTGCATGTTTAAGACAATTCAGTCAACTTATATCTAAAATTAATCCATAAGAATTGCACTTATCCCCACAATTTTACATCATCCCTCACAAACCCTATTACTCGCTCATTCGCCTACCGCTATTTGAAGATAAGTGATCAAAATCCATCTTTAACTCACTTCTACAAATGTCTATATTTATCATCATCACTTCTTGTGACATTGATCTTAGAAAGCAAGTAATTAACTTTATTACTCCATCACGCCATACACCCTCATAAGTTATAAGACATATTAATTCTGTAACTATCAAATTACATGGATAGTTAATTTGACATTAACTTAGATTTTTCTCTTGTTTTTTTTTGAATTAATCTGTTTAGAATATTATTTCAAATATTATATATGTAAATGTTTTTTTGTTTTTTTTTATATTTTTTTAAGGATGTTTAAGTTTTTTTATTTGGTGAATGATTTATTGATGATATCACCTTGATTCAGTTTTGAATTTTTTTTATCTCATTTTTCTTATTGTCTATGTTTTTAAATCAATTTCTCTGATCTCTTTTTTATTTTTTTGACACTAATAGGAGTTTTAACAATTAATAATATTCATTGTTAATAAAATTTCTTTTTTTAAATAATATTTTTTGATATTAATAATAGTATTATCCTATTAATAATAAGAATACAACATTAATCTGTTTTGGTTTTAATACATATATAATATCTGATGTTAAGTACATTTAAAATTGGAAATCATTTCGGATAATTGTAGACGAACAATTCTGACAAAAGTCGTGATATATAATTATTTAGATTAATGTTGTAATTATTATTGTTTGAATTTGTAACTTTATACTTTATATTTGTATATATGCATGCTATATATAAGTCATATGTATAAGGTATTGCTGAAACAATTTTACGGTGAACATTTGTATAATTGTTACCTACAAAATGCTAATTAATTAGCACATAAAACATGGTCCTTAAATTAAGGAATGAAAAAGCTCTTTTTGACTTATTGACTTTCCAATCACAGAGCGCCACATAGGCTTTGTGGTTGTTGCTTTAATAAGTAAAGATAATATAATCATAAAAATTACGCTCTCTGTCTCATTCATTTATTTGTTTTTATATTATATATGAGAGATATTTTAATCAACGACAAACAAATAACCAGGATTACACTGAAAAATACAATCAAATAAATTGGATTCCTTTATTTTTTTGGCACGTAACTTGGTCATAAAAGTTTAACACAACTTATATGAATTATTCAACATTAAAGAAAGTAAATTGTATACAATCAAGAAGACAAATAATAAGGTTATTAACATGTCCCTATAGGGTACACGTTATAAAAACCGATGATAATCAATTAGTGCCACCAAAGACCTCCTTCAACTTCTTCACTTGAGCAGCATCTATCAAAGTGATCTTCTCAATCACATTTGTTGGCAAGTCATTTGCAAACAACGAAAGGCTTGTAGTTTGGAAGCCAGGGCTTGCACTGTTTAAGCTTACGAATGCAAGTGCAGGTTTATCACACGCATTTACTTGAAAATGTAACATACTTTGTGGAAATATCATTATGTCACCCTTATTTAACTTTTTATAGTAAGCAACATTATTTGAATCAATAAAACCAGCAATGATTGTACCATCAATTACTAAAATCACCTCTGAAACGCGGTGGCTGTGGATCGGGATCACTCCACCCACACCAATGTCGAGTCGAGCCATCGAAAGGCCTAACCCATTTAATGCAGGAAATGTTGTATCGACTGCAAACGTTGCAGCGGCATTAAAAATGTTGGTAGACGTGTTTGCTGGAACGCCTAAGCCAGAGAAAACAAAATCGTCGACAGTTAAATTTGCCGGGTTTTTACATGGATATCCGACAGGTCCGACCGGATACTGAAAGTCTGCTACGCAGAAATCGACAACTGTTGTGGCTGATGATGCAGTAAAAAGGAGTAGGAGTGACGATAGGAAAACAACTCGTGATATTATTACCATGTTAGTATTAATTTTGGATTAAAATGGAATTTGT
The DNA here is from genome assembly GCA_022085475.1 of Heliosperma pusillum. Classification (NCBI taxonomy): domain Eukaryota; kingdom Viridiplantae; phylum Streptophyta; class Magnoliopsida; order Caryophyllales; family Caryophyllaceae; genus Heliosperma; species Heliosperma pusillum. The sequence goes on along the minus strand of JAIUZE010074708.1, from coordinate 71,028 downwards.
TATGACTGAATAAAAAAACTTATACACTTATACTTTGTGTTTTTGGCTGTGATTTGTGTTAATCAGGTGTCAGTTTATATATAGGATTGTATATGGAAAGTTGGTGGAAATTACATGAATAGTTTTACATATTTAGCAAAATTGAATTTTAAAATCCATGCATAAACAGTTCGATGGTTTTAGACTTTTCCTTGTCTCAATTCAAAGTGAGTTCAGGCATGAGGGAAGCGATGACATACATAGATTTAACAATAATGTACTCTGGTCCTAAAAGACGGGTGATAGAGCGTCACCGGGTGCATATGAAATCTCAGTATTATTTTAATTAAAAAAATAAAAATAATAAAGTTTCAAAAAAGGTTAGGAATTAGTATTAGTATGTGTTTGGCCTTAATTTTTAAAAGGTTTTTAATCACTAAAATCTTAAACATGGCCAAACACCCATTTTTACAACCTGGAAAGTGAAAACTACTTTTAATTAATACACTCAAAAAGTTATTGTCACGCTCAAAAGTAGAAGCACCATATTGGTGCTTTGATAAGCTCATTTTAGTACTATCTTAGGTAGCGGTTTTAAGCAATAAAAGCGTATTTGGATGGGTTTTTGCATACTAATTGTCACAGTTGCCCATTTTCCGAGTATCAACGTAACAATCAAGTTTAGAGCGAAGTTCGAGGGTGAAAACTTGATCCAATGACGACCATATATCGAGCAACACATACACCCAAAGACCGAAGGACGAGCCAAAGTATGAAGACGTCGGAAAACGAAGGAATTTGAAGAAAAAAGGCAGCACCAATGGCGCCGACAGCACAGGGGAGAGGCGCCATCAGCGCATCTGGCGCATCACCTAGGCGCCGCCAACGCTTTTCACATGCTTTGTTTTTCGCCAAATTCGCATTAGTGCTCATTCCGAGGCTCATCTCTCTATTTAGGCGTAGACTATAAATACATGTTAAGACATTAGGGTTGAATCTTATCTTTCATTTTCTAATCAAGTTGTAATTGGAGATTATGTTCATATTATTGGGTTTTTAGATCTACTATGAAGAACTAACTTTATTTCTTAATCCAATCCAAAAGTGTAATCTTTTGATTGTAAGACACTCTAATGTTCCTTTATTTATCCTTATTATTGTTAGTCCTCTTGTGTTAATGTTTGGTTATTGATTTATTGCTTGATTAAGTTGTTAAGTGTGATTTTCTTGCATCTTTAATCTTGTTTTATAAGGTCATTAATCTATTTGCTGTTAGATCGATCTTAATTGTTAAGTGTGATTTCTTTGCAATTTCTATACAAGTAAAACTTGGGTTTGGGTTAGTGAATGTGTTTTTCATAACTTATTCAACAAGAAAGGGGTTAACTTGTAATTGAGTATTAATTGTGTTTGTTGTGCCTAATTACCTGATCTATTGAATCTCTCATGCTCGTCTTCTTGTCATTTAATCAATGCATGTGTTTTACTTGGTTAGTTGATAGGTTGGGTCAATAGTTAAGAGTGATTTTCTTGTTATTGACTTTTATTAAGGAGGTTTAGGAGATTTTCTCCAAAATAGAGTAATTTGGGTATTTAGAGGTTGATTGTGTCAAGGATCGATCAAGTAGACTATCACGATTGGATTGGGTTAAGTCTTTCTCAACTTGATAAATTTCCTACTGTTGATCTGAGGTCTCTTCCCATATGTGTGTGAAGGGCATCCATCCCACATTGGTAGAATAATAGTGAATGGACTAGCTTATAAGTAGGTGGGCTACTCCTCCTATCACCAATTGGTTTTAGGATGGAACCTTACTTGCTTGTGGGCCGGTCTCATGCACCTAATTCTATAAGCCCGCTGAGGATGACTCAACAAATGGTATCAGAGCTGACGGTTCGGCTTGGGACCGCAAGGTGCGATGTGGTGATGGTGCTCGAGATGACGCGGAGTAGCGTCGTGGTTGCGGAGCAGCACCACCGCTGTACTCTCACCCTTGGTCGGCCATAGATGCGGAGCGTAGCATCGTGCGGAGTAGCCTGGTTGGCCTAACACGGGGTTGTGTCGGGTGCGGAGTAGCCCCTAGTGAGGGGGAGTTTCAGCACACACACATGTGAAAGGGGGAGATTGTTGAGGTCTCTTCCCATATGTGTGTGAGGGGCATTCATCCCACATCGGTAGAATAATAGTGAATGGACTAGCTTATAAGTAAGTGGGCTACTCCTCCTATCACCAATTGGTTTTAGGATGGAACCTCATTGTGGGCCGGTCTCATGCACCTAATTCTATAGACTCGCTGCGGAGGACTCAACACCTACCAATTTTCATAGCTGTTCTTCTTACTTGTTGCTTACTCTTGTTTGATTTTGTCACATTTGAATCCATCTAAACACTCCCCCCTCCCCACCCACACACACACTTTTTATTTCTTTATTGTTATTTCAATTGCAATAATTCTTATTACACTAGTTTTAGACCATTAGCAATCCACCTTTCCTTGGGTTCGACCCTTACTCACCGCTTTACTTTTAAGTTATTAGTTGGTAATTAGTAAGGTTATAAATAGCTTAGTTAATTTGTCAGTTTTAGATAACGTCTATAAAACCCGTCATGCTTCTAACTTTTACTTATTCTATTATAATGTTTAATATATAAATGATAAATTTGTATGTTATAAATATACCAAAAAAATAAAATAAATACACTTTCATTTATATTTTTGCATTCCCTACAAATAAAGACTCATTAATCATAATATTTTCATTTTTCATTTTGCATTTTGCATTTTCTAAGGGCACGTGTTAAAAAAACCGTTTATTATAAGCTTAAGAAAAGAAAAAAAAACATAATAATAACCTTATGTATAAGCTTGGCCGGCCTAGAGGTCTGAAGGGTCAAAACGGCAGTTGAAAGATTAACCGCACCACATAGCATGATCGAGCCAAATCGGATCGACCTGTCCGATTGGCCACGTCCAACGTAGCACGAAAACGGACACGGACACGACACGGACACGTGATACGACATCTCGTGAAATTTAGGACACGGGACACGACATTTAAATTTAATAAAATATACTCCCTCCTAGTCACTCATTTCTTCCCATTTTTCTTTTACACAAAAATTAAGGAAATGAATTTGGACCACACAAAACACACTACCCCACATAGAAATGAATTTAGACCACACAAAACACACAACCCCACATCCAAAAAAGGAAAGAGGGAAGAAATCCCGACTTACCCAATAAGAAAAGAGGGAAGAAATGACCGACTAGGAGGGAGTATATTTTATAGTTATAAATAACGTACAATTTTATTTTTATATTAGTATTTGATATTAAATGTAAGTAATTGAAGGTAAAATTTGACTTTAACTATAATTTATTCTCATTTTCTAGTGCTCTCCACCAATCACCCTACCAAAGAACAAGTGGTTACTCGAGTTATTTAAATGAGCGCACAATGTCGCGGGTGAGAATCGAACCCCCAACTTCATGGTTGGAGTAAGAGTGCTCTTACCACTTGAGCTACCTCTTGTTCTCTGGTTACTCGAGTTATAAAAGCATTCTTATCCAACCATAAAGTTGGGGGTTCAATTCTTACTCACGACATTATCCGCTCATTTAAACCAAAAAAAAACTAATGACCCTACCAAATTTCCTATCTTGGTCACTACGTATCCACAGTTCAATTTATTTGAAATACATAAAATCACGTAGTATATTAGAATATATATGTCACATACGTCTTTGAATTTTACGCTGTACACGACTGACTTGACATGTAATTAACATGAAAACTTTGATACTTTGATCAATTGGTCTCTTTTGTAACGGTCACAAGCTTGTGACGGACTAAATATGACCATTTTATGATAAAAAGTAATCATCCATAAAATGTTACCAGTCATATAATGGTTACATTTTCCATAAAAATGGTCACATTTACTCCGTCACAAACTTGTGACGAAAAGTGTCCGTCACAAATGAGAATTTGTGTACTTTGATATGAACTTACTCTTGGTCAATATATTACGGAGTATTATTCTAATACTTCCTCCATTAAACTCCACTCTATCAAAAAAACTTTTTCACATTTGCCGAGACGTGTTTTACACGGTAAATATCGTTAGCTATGTGTTTGCAAAAATTATAAAAGTTAGATATTAATAATGTACTCGTAAAGACGAATCAAACAAGATCACACATGAATATATTTTTTACTTATATATTGAGAAAAAATTGCAATTATATGATCGCTTGTGAATAGTGTACAAAAAAAAAAGTGGTAGAGTAGAGTTGAATGGAGGAAGTATATAATAAGTAATTTATTAGGATAAACACTATTATACCATATCTATCATCCGACTTTTCTAGGCTTTGAATTCAAAGCTTATACTGTCGAAAATAGACTGTGACTTCCTTAACAAGCTAAGATCATGCACAATGGTGCTCACCATTCTTCATCAAATTTGTATCTCTTGTCCTTTTTATCAACTCACCTACTTCACAATCTTTACATTTTTCCACTTACCAATTAACACAAAAACACTCATTTAACCATGTTCAACTCCTCTTCATTATCCCACTATCTTCCGTTACTTATCTCTTGTACTTTAAAAAACGCTAGTCTTAAACCCGTGCAAATTTGCACGGAGATGTTGTTTAAAAAAATTTATTATAAGAAAAATGTAAATATTCAAGATTAAGCTTTATTGATTATTAAGTTAAGTTATATAACGATATTTAATATTTTAGATTTTAATTATAAATTTCATTTGGAGTTAGCGTAATGATATATTAGGGTCGATTAATCGAGTAATGTTTATATAGTACGATTAAGTTTTGATTATTTTTGCTTAATTTAATATTTTTGTCGGTAATTTTCAAAAAAAAAAATATCATTCTTTGAGACATGCATGGTTAATTTTTTACTTTTATATTTAATTTAAATTCTCTTTTTTTGTTTAAATTAGTTTTCAATTGTATCTATTTTTGTGTGACAATATTTTTTAACTTTGAGTTATACAATAACATCCTTATGAATTTTATACCTAAAATAATTAGACCTTATGTAGTAAAAGAAATTGATTAATGTAAAATTTAAGTCGGGTTTATAGTTTTAGTGGAAATAAAATACCATGAATTGGAGAAGTTTTTTAAGAAACTAGTTTTAAACCCGTGCAAATTGCACGGGCGTGTAATTTTAAAAAAAAATAATTATTAGGAAAAGAAGATACATGTGGTTAAGTTTTCCATGAGATCGTATTTAGGATGTCAAATGTGAATTACCAGTTTCAAGTACAATTAAGAGATTATACATCTATTACTTAATAAAGATGTGATGATTTAAACAATAAAGCATGTAAATATTTAACCATGATCCTCAAAATTTATAGAATGTAATTAATTTTTATTGACTTTCATAATCATGAGATTAATATGTTTATATTTGCTTAAAAAATAGTTTACCTGATGACTCAAATGATTATAAATACGTCAGTGTCTCTCATGTACATGTAGCAACTGATCAATACTTGGTATATATATTGATACGATATATAGTATATTTAAAAAAAACGTGTATTTTACTAATATAATATATTGAACTACATAATTATGAAAATTAAGAATAATTGTATATTTATAATGAAAAACAATTATATTAAACATTTGTGTAAGAAGGTGTGTATCCGACCTGTATTTAAAGCTAACAAGTTTGACCCGACCCTAGTGAACCGGATCCGAAAGCCGGGCAAACCTGACCCGTTAGAACCCAAAAATGTTGCAATTCGAAACCGACCCGACTCGACGCGGCTTTATGATGACCCGTATCCTGACCTAACCCGATTAAGGTCGACCATATATGACTAACCTATCACAAATTACTACTCTCTGTCTCACACTCTCTTCTCTCTCCCATTTCAGTTATGTATAACCTATGCTGAATAAATGATTGGCCCTCAAAATCTCTATTTCTAGCCCAATTCATATCTCTTTGGCATATGTATATGTATATTCATATTTTGCATGAAGCTAAAATTGTTCTGCAACATCTATTTGAAAAGAGATTAGTCTTTTTCCCCATATTTTTCGATTTCAATCATGTTTTTTTGCTTTTTTTTAAAAAAAAAAATCCGTTTTATTTTGATTTATATAATCTTAACCTTTTTTTTATTATTATGTTAAGCATAATCTTAAATAAATTTCCCTTTTCTTTGTTTCGGTATATTTATCTTTTTTCTTTGTTCCTGTTAATTTTTTTTTTATATTAATAGGAGTTTTTAGAATATTGGTTTTCTCTTTTATAATTTTTCAATTTTCATTGAAGTTTTTAGGATATTGGTTTTAGGAGTTTACTACTATTTATATAATTTGTAAGCAAAATCTTATTTATCTTCAACGACATTTTTTTTATATTATTTTTTGAACTTGATTTTTCAACAAAAAGCCATCAAAGTTAGTTTTAATATTGCAAGACAATTCTATCAGTTTAATCATAAATTGATAACTACTCCTGTTTTTAGTGATATCGCGTTAATCGATATTAGATTTATCACATAACAATGTATTTCAATGATGCATGAACAAAATTACTGAATCCATAATTGAACAATTGTAAAGCGAACAATGAACAATGTTGTAATTAATTCACATATTGAACATGGGCCATAAATTAAGGAAGAAAAAGTTGCTTTTTGACTTGTTGACTTTCAAGCACAGACCGCACCTAGGCTCTGTGATTGTTGTTTTAATAAGTAAGGATGTGTGATTTGTCATTAATTTTTATTTATTAATTTAATTTAATATGTTATTTGATTAATTAATTAATAAAATTTTGCATTCAAATTAGGGCTAGGTTTATCAATGATCATCAGCCTTCAGAAATTTCGGATTCGGGTCCACATAACCGTAACCATATTACCAAGGTATCCGTCTCCAAATTATTCATGTATGTTTGTATGTACTATGTATTTCGTATGTACATGCGTATATGTGCATGCGTATGTATTTATATTCACAAGTTCTCATTTAAGACGGACATTATCCGTCTTAACTTCATGACTTACTAAGGCCCTGTTCTTTTGGACTTAAACTCAGCCCCTTTAAGTTCAGTTCAGCTCCTATAAGTTCAGTTCAGCTCCTATAAGTTCAGCTCAGCTCCTATAAGTTCAGTTCAGTTTAGTTCAGCTCAGCTCCTATAAGTTCAGTTCAACTTCTATAAGTTCAGTTCAGTTCAGCTCCTATAAGTTCAGTTCAGTGCAGCTCCTATAAGTTCAGTTCAGTTCAGCTCCTATAAATTCAGTTCAGCTCTTATAAGTTCAGTTCAGAAAAATTCAATTCTTACAAATTAAGTTCAGAAAAGTTATACGGAATATATTATTTATGAAAACCTATATAAAAACATTTGACATTAATTAGTGGAATGACATTTGGTCAATTGAAAAAAAAGATGGGTGTTAAAAAATATGCCCCGAATGTCACAAAAGTATCAAATGTCTATTATTTTTTTATACATTCACACTCCATAATTTTATAAGGATGCATACTCTTGGAATACCTATTATACAACATGACGTGAATATTTAAGGAACAGTAGATTTAGGCATGTTTGATGATAAGCGGAAAAAAACCATGTTCAAGGTACGAAACAAGATAGTAAAAAACATTTGGCGAGGCAATAGATTCGTTGTTACGAGTAGACCTGGCAAACGGGTCAACCGGGTCGGGTTCGGGTCGGGCCAGTTTGGGTCGGGTCAGTTCGGGTCTCTCGTTGATTTCGGGTTAATTCGGGTAGGGTCGGGTCATTTCGGGTTTCGGGTCCGTTTTGGGTCAATCGGGTCGGGTTATTTCGGGTCGGGTCATTTTCGGGTCAAAGAATAAGAGACAGAATGCCATTTTAAGTCTTTTCGGTTCAATTAAAGTTATGTTTTGTCGGGTCATTTTCGGGTTGAGTGGTTTTGGATCGGGTTATTTTCGGGTCAGGTCACTTACGGGTCAAGAAAGATCGGTTCATGTTCGGGTCGGGTCGGGTCCAATCGGGTTTCGGGTCACATTTGGGTGATGTAGTTCGGGTCAATTTCGGGTCACGGGTCGGGTCAATCGGGTCGGGTTGCTTTTGCCAGGTCTAGTTACGACTTACGAGTGATAGTGAAGATAAAGAAGAAAGTGATGAGGAAGATGATGATATGGAAATAGATGGTTAGAAAACGATGTAATATGTGATTTTTTTTTTATCGTAATGTAAACGTAGTAATCTATTTGAACAAACCAAAGCACATAAATCAGAATTATGCTAATATCTTACCTTACGTTTTAGAGTATACTTTTTTTTATGACAGTCCTTTACAAAAGATAAAGATACAGATAAAGATGATGTCAACGTAATAATCTATTTGAACAAACCAATGTATATAAATTGGAATTATGTTATTATCTTACCTTATATAATAAAGTTCAGTTTAGTAAATTTTAGATTTTATAAATTCTATTCAATTAAGTAAAATTAAGTTCAGAAAAGTTCAGATCTTATAAGTTTAGTTCAGTTCAGTTCAGCTCTTATAAGTTCAGTCTTGTTCAGCTCCTATAAGTTCAGTTCAGTTCAGCTCCTATAAGTTCAGTTCAGTTCAGCTCCTATAAGTTCAGTTCAGCTCCTATAAGTTCAGTTCAGTTCAGTTCAGCTCCTATTCAACTGTGAAATAATATCATATCATGATATTATGCCATATCTCCTATCCTTGGAATATTAGTTGTGTATCTATATTGTTGTGATTAGTTGCCTTAACAATAGAAGTATTACTAGCAAGTTGATATTAGGAGATATGATTGGACTTAGCTATTGTATTATATATGGATGTATCATACGATGGATGTTATTAACTTTTGATAAGAATAAAACCCCTTTCATATTTTATCATGGTATCAGAGCCCATAAACTACCATGAATAGGTCTCCCTTTGTGTAAGTAAATAGGGAATAATCTGCCAATGACTGCATAAAACCATAAGATGTTAGTGAATCAGTTAATTTAGAAAACCAATTCCTTGACGCTTGTTTTAGGCCGTACAAGGACTTCATCAACTTGCAGACTTTATTATCCCCTTGCACATGAAAACCTTGAGGTAATTTCATGTAGACTTCCTCACTCAAGCCTCCATGGAGGAAAGCGTTGTTTACGTCAAGTTGCTCGATGACCCATCCTTTTGTTATTGCCACGGCTAGTAAAGTTCGAACACTAGTCATCTTTGCTACGGGAGCATATGTGTCATGGTAGTCGATTGCCTCAGTTTGAGTAAAACCTTGGGCCACCAACCGTGCCTTGTAACGCTCTATTGTTCCATCGGCATTTAGCTTGATCTTGTAAACCCATTTGCATCCAATGGGTCGCTTCCCATGTGGTAAGTCAACAACCTTCCATGTCCCATTGGTTTCAAGAGCCTCGATTTCTTTAGCCATGGCTTTCCTCCATTCTCCTTTCTTAACAGCCTCATGGTAGTTTCTGGGCTCTTCAATCGTATCCACAACCGCTAAATAGCTCCTGTATGAAGAAGAAAAACAACTAGTATTGACATAATTTACTAAAGGATATCGAGTACCTTTCCTAGAAGAGACGGATGGAGCGGGGTGAGTAGCTTGTGCGGGGTTTATAATCTGAGTAGACTGGCAAATATAGTCCTTTCTCCAAGAGGGAGCAGTTTTTGTTCGAGCTCCACGCCCCAAGTGTTCAGCTGCAGTCGGAATTACTTCCGTTTCTTCATCAGTGCACACCGTATTTTCAGCATCAGTGCACACTCTATTGTCAGCCTGTGGTACGTCTTCACTATCAAAGGTGTTAACTCTGTCTTCATTAGTAGGACAATCCATTTGTGCTGGCAGTGCTTCATTGGCAAAAAAATCACTGAATTGTGTTACCTGCTCTTCTATGGAATCTAATTGATTTTTGCATTCACCATCCTTATCCATGAAAGGAAAGGAGTTTTCATAAAAAATTACATCTCGTGATTCCAGGAATTTCTTTTGCTCTATATTATATAATTTCCATCCCTTTTTACTCTTTGGATAACCAATGAAGACGCACCGCATCCCTCGCTCACTGAATTTGTCCTTCGATTTTTCCTTATTATGAGCATAGCATAAACACCCGAAAACCCGTAAATTTGTTAAATTTGGCTTGTCCCCATAAATAACTTCGAATGGTGTTTGCCCATTTAGAACGCGAGTAGGAGTTCTATTGATTAAATATGCTGCAGTAAGGACACATTCTCCCCAAAAATTAAGTGGTAACCCGGATTGAAAACGGAGGGCACGTGCTTTCTCAAGAATATGCCTGGAGTGTAAACTACTAAGGTTCACAAGTTTTAAGTGATTTGATTAGCTTGACTCAAACTGAAAACACTATCAAGTAACAAGGGATGTTGTTTTATAGATTGTGAGTTGTTTAACTGAAAGATTCAAGGGATATGACTTGGATACAATCCTCTACAGCAAAGCACAAGAGAAAAAGGATTCAAGACTGGTTTTAGAGACAGTTTCAAGTGTTACAGCAAGCACAAACACCCTAGACTAACCTCAACAGCAAGTAAGTTAAACCACAGCAAAGCACAGGTATAACTTAGCTCACAATACAAGGCACTGATCAAACACCTTGGAGGTGTATCAGGCTTGCTTCAAACTACAGCTCTTAGCACAAGTTTGATAACATTGAGTGATTTCTCAAAGTTTAATTCATTCATTCATAAAAGTCTGCTCAAACAAACATACAAGACCTCTTTATATAGAGGGGCTGATAACTTGTGAGCCATTGGATGCACAGATCATCCAAGGGCCAACTTAGGATTCAAACTACTACTACTGACACTAATTAAGAGCCTCATAATAGGACGAGCTCAACAACTATAAAGAACAGACACAAGACACAAAAACAGACTGAACAAAAAGCAGATAAAGCAGTTTTGGAGTTTTCCTGAAATGGAAATCTGTTGTTCTTGTTGCCTTGTTGCTTTGCCTGGATGTGTTGCTGCTCCTTGGGACTCCCTACTCTTATTAGGACATAGATAAGACCTGCCTTGGACGAGGACAAGTTGACTTAAACAAAAGGAAACCACAACTGCCTTGTACTTTCTCTGTTTTTAATGGGTTTGCTGGACTCTAACTTGGGGTGTCTGTTTCATGGGTTTTTACTAGACTTCAAAAGGATTTGTCCTGGACAAACTTGTAGCTTAGTGGGTTGGCTTGATGGTAGGCCATGGTGGGGGTGGTTGGGATGCTCTGGTGTACCTCCTAGATACAGGGTTTGTGAATTGGTCTGTCTGAGCCTGAAGGTTTTTGTTTCTGTCTTGTGTGGGTAATGTGGGTTGTGTTGGGGCTTGGCATGGGTTGTTGAGTCTTGGACTGTCTCCCACACTGTTGTAGCTTGGCATGGCTTGGTCTTGGCTTGTCATAGCTTGTTGTTTGGACCTTGTAACTCTAGCTTCCATCTGAGGGGTCATTGGGGTTAGGCTTGCCTTGTTTGTGGCTTGATCATCAAGGCCCCTTGGGTGAGCTCCTGCTGCAGCCTCCCCAGGTTGAAAAGGGCTTGACCTCAAGCCTGTGTCTTCTTCTCCCTCAGAGTCTTCAAAGAAAGGACTAAGATCTCCAACATTGAATGTCCCATGGACTGCATACTCTCCTGGTAGATCAATTTTGTAGGCATTGGGACCTATCTTCTCTATGACTTGAAAAGGACCATCTGCTCTTGGCTCTAGCTTGTTCTTTCTCTTGGAAGGGAACCTTTCTTTCCTTAGGTTGATCCATACTAGATCTCCTGGTGCAAAGTCTTTCTTGGTCTTAGGAACCTTGGCATTCTTCTTGTACAGATCATTAGCCTTCTCAATTTGTTTCCTGACTGATTCATGGAGTTTTAACATTTGTTCCACCCTCTTCTTGGCATCATAGTGGACTTCTGACCTGCACACATTAGACAAACTCAAAGGCATTAAGGGGTTAGTACCATAGACCACTTCAAAGGGGGAGTGGCCTGTGGCTGCTGATGGAGCTCTATTGAAAGAGAACTCTGCTTGAGCCAACTTCAAGTCCCAATCCTTGAGAGATTTGCTGACTATACACCTCAAGATTCTTCCCAAGGTCTTGTTAGTCACCTCAGTTTGGCCATCAGTTTGAGGGTGATGGGAGGTACTAAACAATAACCTAGTGTTAAGCAGTTTCCACAATGTCCTCCAGAAATGGCTCATAAACTTTGTGTCTCTGTCAGACACAATGGTCCTTGGAACTCCATGTAACCTCACCACCTCATCAAGGTATAGCTCTGCTACACTCACAGCATCCTCAGTCTTCTTGCATGCAATGAAATGTGCCATCTTACTGAACCTATCCACAACCACCATGATAGAATCCTTCCCTCTTGCTGTCCTAGGCAATGCCATTATGAAATCCATACTAACATCCTCCCAAGGCCTACATGGGACTGGTAGGGGAGTGTAAGGTCCTGCTTGGAAAGAACTCTTGGCCTTTTGACAAACTCCACACCTTCTGAGCACTATTTGAACTTCTCCCATCATCTTAGGCCAATGGAATTGATCTTGTAGTATGTCCACAGTTTTCTGAACCCCAAAGTGTCCCCCAAGGCCACTTCCATGTACCTCCTTAATTAATAGATTCCTATAAGATCCTCTGGGAACACACAGCTTGTTTCCTTTAAATAAGAATCCATTTTGCAAAGTGTAGGGTGAATCAATGGTTCTTGTTCCCTCTTTCTGTGCCAACCAATCCTCTGCAAAGTCTGGATCTTCTTGATACATATCCTTCATGAACTCAAAACCAAGAACCCTTTGCTCCATAGTTGATAGCAGAGTGTACCTCCTAGACAATGCATCAGCCACCACATTTTGTTTGCCCTCTTTGTACTTGCTAGAAAAGGTGAATGACTGAAGGAACTCCACCCACTTAGCATGTCTGTGACTGAGCTTATGCTGGCCTCCTATGTACTTCAATGCCTCATGATCAGAGTGTAAGACAAAAGGTTTGGGCTTCAGGTAATGACTCCAATGCCTCAGAGCTCTGACAAGAGCATATAACTCTTTATCATATGTAGAATAGTTTAGCTTGGCACCACTTAGCTTTTCACTAAAGTAGGCTACAGGTTTCTTCTCTTGGATGAGGACAGCTCCAATTCCCACTCCACTTGCATCACATTCAACCTCAAATAGGCAATCAAAGTTTGGCAATCTTAGGATAGGTGCACTGCACAAGAGCTTCTTCATGTGTTTGAAAGCCTGTAAAGCATTCTCAGTCCAAGTGAACTCTCCCTTCTTCATGCACTCAGTGAGAGGTGCTGCAATGGTGCTAAAGTCCTTAATGAATCTTCTGTAGAAGGATGCTAAGCCATGGAATCCCCTTACTTCTGTAATACTCCTAGGGATAGGCCAAGACTGGACTGCCATGATCTTGTCTTGATCAACTGAAATGCCTCTACCAGATACCACATATCCTAGAAACTTGACTTCCTCAGTCATGAAGGTGCACTTCTCAAGCTTCCCAAAGAGCTTGCTCTCCTTAAGTATTTCAAACACAGCCTCAAGATGCCTCAAATGATCATCCTTGCTCTTGCTGTAGATGAGGATATCATCAAAGTATACCACCACAAATCTCCCTAGGCAAGGCCTAAGCACCTCTGTCATCAATCTCATGAAGGTACTTGGGGCATTTGACAGGCCAAAGGGCATGACAAGCCACTCATAAAGGCCATGCTTTGTTTTGAAGGCTGTCTTCCACTCATCTCCTTCTCTGATCCTCAATTGATGGTAACCTTGCCTCAAGTCAATCTTAGAAAAGAACCTTGAGCCACTTAGCTCATCCAACATGTCATCAAGCCTAGGTATAGGGAACCTATACTTGACTGTGATGTTGTTGATAGCCCTGCTATCTATGCACATCCTCCCAAGTCCCATCCTTCTTAGGAACCAACAATGCAGGCACAGCACAAGGGCTTAATGACTCCCTTACAAACCCTTTACTCATCAACTCTCCAACTTGCTTTTGCAGCTCTTGTGTAGCCTTAGGATCACATCTGTAGGCTGGTCTATTAGGTAGTACAGACCCTGGCACAAGGTCTATTTGGTGTTCAATCCCTCTCAAAGGGGGTAAGCCATCAGGAAGTTCCTCTGGAAACACTTCCTTGAACTGATCAATGAGGGGCTTAACATCTGCAGGGATCACCTTAGACTCCTCTTCCTGAACTTCTTTTGATAGCAGCATTACTATAGGTTGCTCCTCACTACACTCCTTGACCATTGCTGACTCAGATAGAAATACAACTCCACTAAAATCCTCAGCCATACTTGGACTTCCATAGCTCTTCTGGTGTGGTGGCAAGGGGGCTAATGTCACCTTCCTGCTCCCATGCTTGAAAGAATAGGTATTGCTTCTTCCTTGGTGTATGGAGCTTTTATCAAACTCCCATGGCCTTCCTAATAGCAAGTGACAGGCATCCATTGGAACCACATCACACAATACTTCATCCTTGTACACACTGCCAATGGAGAAAGGGACCATGCATTGCTTATCCACCTTAACCTCTGCTCCCTTACTCAGCCATCTCAACTTATAGGGGTGAGGGTGATCTTGAGTGCTCAACTTCAGCTTATCAACCATAGTAACAGAAGCCACATTGGTACAACTACCTCCATCTATAATAAGATTACAAACCCTCCCTTGTATGGTACATCTGCTCCTGAAAATGAGGGACCTTTGATCCTCCTCCAAAGGTATCTGTTGTGAATGCATTACTCTCCATAGGACTAAGCTGTGGCCTGTGTCAGGGAGTGCCACTATTGCCTCCTGACTAGACTCTTCTTCCTCACTCACCACTTCTTCAACCTCAGGCTCATCCCTTTCATACTCAACTAGACCCTCTTTCTCCCAAGCCTCAACTTCCATTATGGTTAAGGTCTTCTTAGAAGGGCAATCCTTCCTGAAATGTCCATAGCCTTGACATTGGAAGCACCTAATTCTGTTCTCAGTCAATGAAGTGCTTGGCTTTTGACCCATGATGCCCTTACCCTTGTCTAAGATAGGTGGGGGTGCTGTCTTGGGGGTATCCATGGTTCTAAACCCACTATAAGGTCTGGTTTGAAAAGGCCTAACAGGTTTTGGTGTAGCCGGCTTAGTCTTCCCTATCTTCTCAATTCTCAGAGATAGGTTGACAACATCATCAAATGACCACAGAGGTTGCATCCTAACCTTGTTAGCAATGTTCTTATCTAGGCCCTCTAAGTACCTAGCAATCCTTTGCTCAGGTTTCTCATTTATATCACATTGTAAGGTGAGTTGTTCAAACTCCCTCAGATAAGATTCAACAGGTTTGTCTCCTTGTTTCAACTTAGATAACTTGATAAACAGATCCTGGGTGTAATCCTTAGCAACAAATTTGTCTAACAGTTTCTTTTTCAGTTTAGTCCAAGACTTGATGGGTTCCTTACCTTCCCTAGCCCTTAACCCTTTAATAGTCTCATACCAAAGGGAAGCATACCCTTTCAGTTTAAGGATGGCTACTTTAAAAGACTTGGAATCATTGTATCCCTTGTACTCAAAGATCCTTTCTACTTCTCTAAGCCATTCTAATAAGTCATCAGGATTAAGACTACCAGAAAACTCAGGGATATCTACCTTAAGATGTTGTCTGTGTTCCTGTGGATGGAAGCTCTGCTTCTTGTTGAGTCATCTGAGTCTGGATACTCTTCATCATCAGGTGGCCTTCCTCTGCCTCCTCCTTGGCCTCTTCCACGACCTCTACCTCTTCCTCCAGCAAGCAAATGGTTGCCTATAACCTGGTCCAAGGTTCTGGTTAGGGTGGTTACAATCCCAGCCAGATCCTCCATCCTTGCTTCTACTCCTGCTAGTCTCTCTTCACTCATTGGGCTATTTTTGTGTTTTTAAATGTAGTTAGGGAAAATGAACTCACTAAGACTCTCAACCAAAGCTCTGATAACCAATTTGGAGTGTAAACTACTAAGGTTCACAAGTTTTAAGTGACTTGATTAGCTTGACTCAAACTGAATACAATATCAAGTAACAAGGGGTGTTGTTTTAGGGATTGTGAGTTATTTTAGCTGAAAGATACAAGGGATATGACTTGGATACAATCCTCTACAGCAAAGCACAAGAGAAAAAGGATTCAAGACTGGTTTTAGAGACAGTTTCAAGTGTTACAGCAAGGCACAAACACCCTAGACTAACCTCAACAGCAAGTAAGTCAAACCACAGCAAAGCACAGGTATAACTTAGCTCACAATACAAGGCACTGATCAAACACCTTGGAGGTGTATCAGGCTTGCTTCAAACTACAGCTCTTAGCACAAGTTTGATAACATTGAGTGATTTCTCAAAGTTTAATTCATTCATTCATAAAAGTCTGCTCAAACAAACATACAAGACCTCTTTATATAGAGGGGCTGATAACTTGTGAGCCATTGGATGCACAGATCATCCAAGGGCCAACTTAGGATTCAAACTACTACTACTGACACTAATTAAGAGCCTCATAATAGGACGAGCTCAACAACTATAAAGAACAGACACAAGACACAAAAACAGACTGAACAAAAAGCAAATAAAGCAGTTTTGGAGTTTTCCTGAAATGGAAATCTGTTGTTCTTGTTGCCTTGTTGCTTTGCCTGGATGTGTTGCTGCTCCTTGGGACTCCCTACTCTTATTAGAACATAGATAAGACCTGCCTTGGACGAGGACAAGTTGACTTAAACAAAAGGAAACCACAAACTGCCTTGTACTTTCTCTGTTTTTAATGGGTTTGCTGGACTCTAACTTGGGGTGTCTGTTTCATGGGTTTTTACTAGACTTCAAAAGGATTTGTCCTGGACAAACTTGTAGCTTAGTGGGTTGGCTTGATGGTAGGCCATGGTGGGGGTGGTTGGGATGCTCTGGTGTACCTCCTAGATACAGGGTTTGTGAATTGGTCTGTCTGAGCCTGAAGGTTTTTGTTTCTGTCTTGTGTGGGTAATGTGGGTTGTGTTGGGGCTTGGCATGGGTTGTTGAGTCTTGGACTGTCTCCCACACTGTTGTAGCTTGGCATGGCTTGGTCTTGGCTTGTCATAGCTTGTTGTTTGGACCTTGTAACTCTAGCTTCCATCTGAGGGGTCATTGGGGTTAGGCTTGCCTTGTTTGTGGCTTGATCATCAATTGGCCCCTTGGGTGAGCTCCTGCTGCAATGCCTATGTTTCCGTTCTACCCGACCATTTTGTTGTGGGGTATCTATATTACTAGTGTGACAAATAATACCATGATTTCCATAATATTCTTTCATTCGGTCCGAGAGAAATTCCGTCCCAGTGTCAGTTTGGATAATTTTTACCTTTTTCCCAAATTGGTTGTGAATCATATTGCAAAAATTCTGTAAAAGACTACATACCTCACGCCTGTCTTTCATAAGGAAAATCCAAACTCCGCGACTATGGTCGTCAACGATGCTAAGAAAATAGTGGGCTCCTGACAAACTACCCGTTCGGTATGGTCCCCATATGTCACAATGGATTAACGCAAATAAAGTGGAACTACGTTTATTATTGAGCTGAAAAACCGAACGTGCTTGTTTTGCACGAGCACAAGGATCACAATGAGAATTAAAATTCAAAACCAAGTCTTTGCCAATTAAAGATGAAAAACTAGATAAAACACCATCAGAAGGATGTCCAAGACGGTGATGCCACAGTCTCGCATCAACTTTCACAGTCGTCTTGGCTGCACTTTCCTTCCGAGCTTCTTGCAGGTAATAAACCCCGTTCTTATGCTCACCCCGTCCAATCTGCATCTTCATAGATTGGTCCTGGATAACACAATAGTCACGATGAAATGTCAAAACACAGTTATTTTCTACAATTAATTGTTGAACGGATACTAAATCACAGTTTAACGAAGGGACGTATAACACATCCTGTAAAATGAAATTCTGATTCAATACAACACGCCCATGTTCTTTCGCAATTATGTGTGACCCATCGGGTAACCCGACCCGAGATGGATCTCCTGTCCAAATATCACAAAGCAATTCACGTCGTCCAGTCATATGATGTGAGGCACCGGTGTCAAGCAACCAATTTCCAATGACTAACTGATTTTTCATACCTGTCAATTTATTCGAACTACCTTCAGATGTCGCACTCAAAAAATTGCGCACTTGTTGTAGTTCTTGTGAAGTCAGGTTGTCTGTGGAAGTCTCTTCCTTGGTGACATCGGCTGCATTTGCTACCTGGAAGTTATTTCCGCGTCCTCCACGTCCTGAGCCTCTTCCACCTCTTCGTCCATGCCCACGACCACGCGATGGATATCCATGTTTCTCCCAACAGTTCTCCTCGGTATGGTACCATTTCCTGCAATGAGTGTATCTGGCAGGTTCGTCAGTTTCCTGGCCATGCGCAGTATTGGTTCTTCGTCCCCCTGTAGTGACCTTGACAACCATGGCCGCTTCACTCTGTTCTTCTTTCATTCGAGTGAGAACCGAGTGCCTTTCTTCACACAAAACGACTGCATATGCTTTGCTTAATGACGTGATTTTGTCTTCCATTAGCAAATTGGTACGAACATTCTGATAAATGGGGGAGTCCAGACCCATGAGAAATTGATGAACTTTTTCTTCCTCCCTTTCCTTAGCCAAAGCAGCGGAAGCACCACAAGTACATAGTGGAACTTTGCTATGTTTAACTAACTCGTCCCATATCGTCTTGAGACGAGTATAGTATTCTAGCACAGACTGTTTCCCTAACCTGCACTCGTTCAGGTCACTCTTCAGTTGATGCACTCTAGGGGCGTTACCAACCGAGTAACGCTCCTGAAGTTCGCTCCAAATCTCCGGTACTGCGGCATTAAAGTCAATACTGGGATGAAGTTTGGGGTCTATGACGTTTCGAAACCATGCCTTGAGCATGGCATTGCATTGACGCCAGGCAACAGTCTCCATCTCATCTGCCGTACTGGTACCAACATCAGGCCCTTTAACGGTGCCATCAACCAATCCGAGTTTGTTCTTTGCATCTAGACCATTGCGTACAGCATCGGCCCAGATGGCATAGTTTTCACCATCAAATATGGTTTGTGTTAATTTGAGGCTAGGACTATCCGAAGGATGCAAATACAATGGTGAAGAAGGCAATATCAGATTGATTTTCTTGTCACCTCCCTCGCCATTGCTTCCAGAGCCTTTCGTCATTGAAAAAAAATATACACCAGGATCGATTAGTTCTCTGATACCATGACACATATGCTCCCGTAGCAAAGATGACTAGTGTTCGAACTTTACTAGCCGTGGCAATAACAAAAGGATGGGTCATCGAGCAACTTGACGTAAACAACGCTTTCCTCCATGGAGACTTGAGTGAGGAAGTCTACATGAAATTACCTCAAGGTTTTCATGTGCAAGGGGATAATAAAGTCTGCAAGTTGATGAAGTCCTTGTACGGCCTAAAACAAGCGTCAAGGAATTGGTTTTCTAAATTAACTGATTCACTAACATTTTATGGTTTTATGCAGTCATTGGCAGATTATTCCCTATTTACTTACACAAAGGGAGACCTATTCATTGGAGTTTTAATATATGTCGACGACATGATAATCGTGAGTAGTGATGAAGGAGCTTGCACACGGTTAAAGGAATTTTTGAACAAACTGTTTGGAATAAAAGATCTAGGGCGCTTGAAGTATTTCCTTGGTATAGAAGTTGCCACGGGACCTAAAAGGCTGTTCCTTAGCCAGCGAAAATACGCCATTGAGATCATTAAGGAGGCAAGAATGGAAGGTTCGAAACCAGTGGCTACACCACTCCAACAACATCATAATTTGGGTTTAGCTACCGGGTATATTCTTAAAGATCCTGCAAAGTATAGGCGTATAGTAGGCCGACTCGTTTATTTAACCATTACGAGACCAAACTTGGTGTATGCTGTCCACACTTTGTCACAGTTTGTTCATGAGCCTCGAAAAGAACATCTTGAGGCAGCCATGAGAGTTGTCCGCTACCTTAAAGCAGCACCGGGTAAAGGTATAATTATCAATAAGGACTCAGATTTAAAGTTATATGGTTACTGTGATTCGGATTGGGCAGCTTGTGCTATGAGCAGAAGGTCAGTAACGGGATATTTTGTGTCCTTAGGGAAGACTCCCATCTCATGGTGGGCAAAGAAGCAAAATACGGTTTCAAAGTCTACCGCCGAAGCGGAATATAGAGCCATGGCTGCCTTGACTAGTGAATTAATTGGTTGAAATCTTTTCTTAAGTCGCTAGGAATTGATCACAAAGAATCTATGGAGATGTTTTGTGACAACCAGGCAGCCCTTCATATTGCTAAAAATCCAGTTTTTCATGATCGGACAAAACATATAGAAATCGATTGCCATTTTATACGAAGCCACTTAGTCACTCACAACATTGCTACCTTCCATGTGCGAAGTAAAGAACAAATCGCAGATCTTTTTACCAAGGCACTTGGACGAGAGGCTTTCGAGTACTTACAATACAAGTTAGGCATCGGTTTACCGAGTGCTCCAACTTGAGGGGGGCGTGTGAAATAATATCATATCATGATATTATGCCATATCTCCTATCCTTGGAATATTAGTTGTGCATCTATATTGTTGTGATTAGTTGCCTTAACAATAGAAGTATTACTAGCAAGTTGATATTAGGAGATATGATTGGACTTAGCTATTGTATTATATATGGATGTATCATACGATGGATGTTATTAACTTTTGATAAGAATAAAACCCCTTTCATATTTTATCATCAACCCAAAAGAACATGGCCTAATTTATTATCACAAATTTATGGATTGTAACGATTGATGTTCATGTATTTAAAGAGGCAGTCAGTAGCCGCAGCAAAGTACCTAACGATCCGTCAAGACGAGGTGGAAATTTTCTATGTGGAACAAAAGGTGTAGAGTGTAAGGGTTGTTAGAGTTAATTAGGATTAAATTAACTAACTCTAGTCTCTAACCGACTCACCTTACACATATAACAAACTCTATATATATACTCATGTAAACATATGATTTAGTAAGTTTTGATAATACAATTCAGTTTTCTTCTTCTCTCTTCTTTATCTCTCTGGTTACTACAATCAATATTCAATCAATACTATGATATATCAATTTCCATAATTCATAAAAGGTTTGTTTGTTTGTTTGTCTTGTTTTTTTTTTTTTTAATTTAATAATTTGGTGTGACATCACAAATTCTCATTTAAGATGGAGTATATCCATTTTTAATGAAGACGAGCAGGATCTCCTCTCGAATAACTGTTGACTGTTGTGACATATTTAGTTGATTGTTAGTTGTTGATTAAAGGCTAATTTAGTTAGTTGTTCCGTCTTAAACTTTAAGACGGGTCAAATACTACGAGACGAAAATATTGGCATTCCATAGACAACTTAGCATGTGATGTGCTATGTCTTTTACCATCTTAATTTTAACACGTATAATGTCCGTCTTAAATGAGAATTTGTATTTAGTTTTTCCAGTATCTTGATCCGTTGCAAAAGGAACCATGGCTCTCCTGTTAAAAGTATAGCATATTTTTCCAAAAGAACCATACCATGTGAATTTTGTTAAGACATACTCTGTATATTACTCCTTACAGATTTTACTCCATGTTACAAGATTAATCACATTGTTCTCTTCACTCGTCAGTGTCTCCTCACTGAAATTTCGCCATAATACTGTCCAAAACCTTAAGAACGGAACTTGGGAAATGCATACATGACATATAATAGCTCGGAATAACGTTAAAAGTTGCATTTATCAAACAGATTCTCCCTGCCCTTGCCCTTGATAACCATCTGACTCTCCAGCATGCCAATTCAATCTCGTGCTAACTTTATCGATGATGAACTTGACTTGTTTTCTTTGTTGGCCGCTTTGTTGTAAGCGGAAAGCCCAAATAGCATACCAAATCCGGGATAGCTTTTATGTGCAACGTCTCTTCAAAGTAAATAATTGTTTCCATATGGCCCTATGGGGTATTTGAGGAGAAAAACAGTTTACTCTTCCCTGCATTCGCACTTTGTCCCGAAGCCTCGGAACCCCTAAGCTTGTGCAATAGCAAGCAAACCTTTATACTCCCTCCAATCCAATCCAAACTACCCACACCCTTTTACACAAGTTTTAAGAAAATTGCTTTTGGTGAGGGTAGTGTGGGAAAAGGATGAGAGATGTAGTATATAAATTAGGTGAGCTATGTTATAAGAATGACAATTTTTGTAAATATAGGTATGTTATAAGGATAGAGTTGTCCTAATTTTACTCATTTATGGTATGGGTAGTTTGGATTGGATTGTCCTAAAATGGAAGGTGGGTAGTTTGGATTGGATTGGAGGGAGTATTGCATTAGCCGCTAGAAGCTACCCACCATTCACAACAATTTTCGTGAATTTTGATTTTTTTTTTTGAAATCGTATGTAATGAATTGGATTGAATTGATATGCAGATTAAAAGGGCTGAGAAAGGGTCTGATGAGAGGGCGGATGCAGAAAAAGAGTTAGTAGATGTGATATCACACCGGAAACATATTGATGATAGTATGCGAGCCATTGTAAAGGCGCTGGTCGTCAATGGGCATATCAATGATACTATGTCTTCACGGCTATTTACCATGAGTACCAAAGCATATACTTGGGATTGGAAGTGTTTCAAATCAATAGTTGCCAAGTTTCGAGCACATTGCGACACTCTTAGAGTCTACGGGGTGAATTATAATCAGTTATTCGCAAACTTGTATGACGCCGGTGTAACCCCCGATCAATGGGTTGTTGCTTCTCTTCAAACTTGTCCATCTCATACTGTCAACCCTAAATGGATGGCGGAGGTTAAAGTCTGATTTTATTAATCTTAAACCCGTGCAAATTGTATGGGTTTGTTGTTTCGGATTTTTTATTTATAATAAACTAAAAATAACAATTATATTTTAATACTACGTTTAAGAGTTTTTATTTGTATAATAATTTCATTTGTAATTAACGACTTGTACATGACGACGTATGAAGAATATGTAATATTAGCATTACAATTTATAGTCGAAATATTTCAAAACATATATCTTAAAACTTAACGATTTGACATTCAAAATATATTAACATATTCGATCAACGGAATACGATTGTTACATGTAAAATCTTTTGTTCTTGTATTAAATACATGTTGTAGTCTCTTACGAAGTACTTGTAATTTAAAAATATAATATATATTACAAACGCTGCAGTATATTTGCAATATGTCGTGAAAAAGTATAAGTAGATACGGAATTAGATAAACCCCTTGTAATTCGATTCATAGTGTATAATATGGGCTAATCTAATCTAAATATTTATGACCCCGCCCCGTGAAATAATAAATAGATACATGATTAAATAAGTTAAATCGATGTGCTAATATGGCTAGTGTAATCAACAGTGTATATACAATTATTTTACAGTTAATTATATGTAAATTCACATTGGTATTCGAAGACGTATATCTTACAAACTATTTATCTTTTCACTCTTTAACATTGTATATTTGGTGTTTTTATAAGTACTAAAGTCATATCTGAATAATTTTTGAAGAAAATAATTTACGTTCTCTATGAATTTTTTCATTTTGTTTTAAATTAACGTATTCCTTTCGATATTTTTTATAGTTTTTAAATCTTTAGTCTTTTTACCTAAAATATCTTTATACATTATTTCGTCTATAGTTCAAGAATTTGGGTTTTAATATCTTGTCTCTGCTTTTTAATTAATTTTCTTATACAAATGCGAAAATTGAGTATTAAATTATTTCCCTTAAAATTCGACGGTCTCGTAAATTAGATCATTTAAATGGTCATACTTCCAAGTTTTACCTTACTTCTTTTTTTCACTGAGTACGGTTAAAGAATTTAGTTTATATTTTATTAATTTAAATATAAAGTCATTTACAATTTTCATACTTAATTAACTTGACCTGATTTTAATAGATATTTAAAGACAGATAAAATCATTGTTGAAAACGGATACAATGTTGCAATTCCAAATAATTAAATTTCATAATAAAGTGGTCCCATAAAATATCCTACTTTTAAGGGTTGTTTGCCAAGTAAGCAGTGTGGTTGTTCTTTTAATAAGTAAGAATTGGAGAAGCTTTTATTGGTGAGGTATGAGTGAGAAAAGTTTTTTCATTTCCATAAATTAAGGGACCAATGGGAAGAGTCTAAATGTTTCCCATCTTTATTCTATTAAAGTAGAAACATTTACTGCATCCTCATTAACCCACGTCATCATATTCATATTTCTTTTTTCAAAGGTGGGGACCACATGTGAAGGAATTGTTCCTGTCAGTTTTTACTTTTTACCTTTGTAGTTCATTCATATATTGGTTTATTCATTATTTTTTCATCTTTATAATCAAAATACAGTGATTAAAAGTAAAAATATTTCAAAATCAACTATTATGAAATAATCTGAACTCATTAAAAGTTTGAAAGGATGTGTCATAAAACATAAAACATAATTTATTGAGTATATGAATGATAAATGATACAGTAAAAATGATATTAATAATACTGGGCTACTAGCCAGTAAAAAAATACTAATAAGATTATAAGATTAATAATTAATAAGTTCATCTAAAAAAGAAAACCATAATTAAAAATACAATAATGCAATTGCATATACAGTATATTTTTTAAAAAACGAAAAAATATATTTATAAACTTTTTAATCACTTATAGTTTACCTACATAACTCTGGAGTAATAACATTTGACCAACTCAAAATATTACTCCGTATAAATTTTAAAAATAAAAAATAAGATTATTACCTTATGAATTTTTAATCTCTGCTAATATATGGCATGCATAGTTACAACATATAATAATCTTCAAAAAAGAAAAAGAGTCGACTGATTATAGATGTTTTGGAGGTAAAAAATGATCTAGAATAGATGAAATATGAGTTAGAAGACTAATACAACAATGAAGGACAGATGACATAATTAGGTTGGAGTTTGTTTTTTTAATAAAAATGGGGAGTTATAGAGGCGGTGAGGGGCGGAGATATAGGGCTTAATATCAGAAATATTCGACTGATGGATCAGAAGGAAGCCGAACCATTAGACTAATACCCGTAGTACTATGTCAGTTGTACAATCTTCTTTAAGACGGGTGTATCCGTCTTAATAGTACAACGTGTCAAATACTACACCACTTACCTAGATAAGACAATTATTTTGTTACTATACAAGAGATTTTTCTTTACTTATCTTAACTATTTGACCAGTCTTAAGCTTAAGACGAGTTGACCAGTCTTAATATAAACCCTTTGATAACATTCTTTTATTTTCAACTTTATTATAATTAGCTAGGTCCGAGGGCCGTCTTAAACAGTATTAGGTGAATTGGATCAGTAGATCAAGTTCTTATTTTTACTTAATTTTAGTTTAAGGCCTTATTCATCTGAATTTATTTAATTTATAGGAACGGACTTTCAAACTAACTGGTGAAGTGAACTTATAATTAAGAGGACTGGTCTTTTTTAAACTGAACTTAAAGAGAATGTTTTTAATCCAAATAACATAGCATAAGATTAGTTTGGTTTAAGCTCAACAATTTTACTTCAGTACAATTCAATAACAATTCTTAGTTCTGTTCCAGTTTAAATAGGCTGAATTTAATCCAATTAAGTTTGGTTAATTAAGTTAAATTTAACTAGACTAAAACTGAAACTAATGTGTGTTACATTAAATCAAATTAAGTTGAGTAATAAATTTAAGTCATGTTAATTAAAGTTAATATTTTAGTAATATTTTTACTCATGAAAGTTGTCATTTTTAACTAGAGTATGTGATACTTGAATAATGGTAATATTTTTACTCATCGTAGTTGTGGGTTTTAACTATAGTATGTGAATGGTAATATTTTATCATTTTAGTTGTGATTTTTAACTAGAATATGTGATACTTGAATAATAAAAATATATCGAACAAGTGATTTGCATAGTAGTCTTACTTGAAAAAAAAAATCAAAAAGTAAAATGTCGCAATTTCATTAATTCTGTGAAACCTAAATTATACATCAAACTTTATGTAATTAAATAACACTTTTTCACTTTATAATGATCTTCTTTTTTTTTTTACTTACTATGACTAAAATTACAAAATTTTGAGCATATTTATATATATATATATATATATATATATATATATATATATTGTATATGATAGAATATTTATATATAGATATTTTATAGAAAATTATGATAGGGAATTAAAATATTTACATTATTATATAAAGAAATTTTGATTAAAATAGTTATTTAATAACTGCAAAAAAAAATCATGATTAAAATAGCGCATTGAAAATCATGTAAAGTCAAAAAGTGAATTATCATAAATCATAAAAAAAAGGAACAAATTATAAAAATAACTTTATATGATGTATTAGGATTTGTTTTTACTAATTTCCTAAAAGCAAACCCGTGCAATTTTGCACGGGTGTAAAACTAGTTTTATATAAAGAAGATACCCCACTATTATACTATTGTAAAAAAAATAAGTAAATTTTATTTATAATTTTTTATTTATGAAATTGGACTCGTTTTTATTGAATGTAATTATATCTCGACAATTATTTCTACTCATTATGATTTTTTACGAATGAATTTCTTTTTATGCTAAAAATTACAATATACTGCTTGCATTATTTGACAAAGATTAAAAAAAAAATATCACTATAAAACTACATGTAATTTAATATTTCCTTTGTTTTTGCCAAACACGGATAAAACTGCTTGCATTGTTGTTGTTATTGTTATTATTATTTCTATAATTATCCATGAATTTTTTTTAGACAATTAGGGTTAATTTTTAATTTACAATCTAACTAATGTGTAATAGTTACAACTTTTAATTTACAATCTAATGTAAATTTATTATTTACTAAAATTTATAAGTTTAAACAATTAGATAACCAACTGATATAAAAACTAAATCCTTATTTATTAAAGCAATAATCACAGTGCTTAAGTGGCGCTATGTGGTTGAAAATCAAAAGTCAAATACAACTTTTTCATTCCTGAATTTAAGGACCGCTATCTATTTGGGAATTAGTTACACCAGTGTTCATTGTTGTTCATTATTGTCAATGATTCAATTTCCAAATTGTTCAATTACAACATACATAGTACAATATATAACTAAAATTAAAGAAATCGGATAAGAAACATTGGACAATGTATATATAAATTTTTCTGAATAAATCAAAAATATTCATAAGTGACAAAACTCAGAAAATTCAATTAATGAAAGAGGAACATAAAAAATCAAAAAGTAACTACATAAAATAAATTTAACGAGTATCTTTCTCTAATAAAACTTCAGGCAATGCTTAAAAAACTCGAAAACATTCGGCCTTATGAGTACAACGAGGTAACTCCTCCTATTAGGAATATTGTAAGACTACTGATAAAAGACACTAATAACTAACAAAAAACGAGAAAAAAATAAATAGAAAAGTAACTACATCTTATGAGAGAGCTTTTAAAATAAAAGTATTGTGAAACCGTCTCAAAGGAGAATTCGTATTATTTTAGTTGTGTGTTTATGTAGTGTATATAAATGAATTACATATACATTTATACATAACATTATTTATAATGTCTTATATTTTAATAAATTTATGAAGGATGTAATATCATTTAATATTTAATTTTTAATTATTGTATATTTATATGACAGTATCACGAGTTTGAATATTTAACAATTTTGACTAAGAGCCTGTTTGGCCAAGCTTTTTAAGTGCTTTTCTAAATTGAAAATTAGAAGTTGGGCCAAACACTATATTTTAGAGGGAGGTAAAACCGCTTTTGAAAAGATAAAACCTAAAAAATAGCCACTAGAATCAGAAGCACCTATGTTACTATCTTTTTACTACCATTTGTTTAATCAAACACACTTTTTTCCTCTATCAACACTTTTGTATCTTTTTAAATTGAGACGATATTTTAATTGACACAAAAAACACATGAACATTATTTAGTCGATACAATTATAATTTTGAGTTAATGAGATTGTAAAATTAATTTTTTTTGGAAGTATTTTACGTTTATGTTACATGTTAGTATAATGATATAATAATTTACTATGATTAATTAACTTTTATTCAAATGATGATTACATAGTTAACATAATTAGTTGTAATGTGATGATTAACAAAGAATATGAAAAAGGGGTTTAAATAAAATAGTAGGCCAAACATATCCAAATTATAAAAAACTGTTTTTTCCAAAATTTGTTCAAACACTAAGAGCTTTTCGAAGAAGTAGTTTATGTAAAAACTCCTTTTAAAAAGGAAAAGTTCTTTTAAGTAAGCAAGGCCAAACACATACTAAATCATTTTAAATGTGCACGGGTTACATTTTTCATTTTTGTCCTCTTTCACCAATTAACAAATAACAATACTCTCCATGAGTCATCATATTCTTTACATTTACTTTTGATATATACAAATTTTTAGGACCTTACATTAATGTTACTTTTTGATAGGATATCGCACACCTATGCAAAGATAAATTTTCCTAGACACAAATTAATGTAGTACGAGGGGTCGAACACAAGGAGACGGGAATTGCGTTATGAAATGCTATGAAAAGACTACTATCAAAATCGGTTTAATGGTTGGTTTAGTTTTGATGTTTAGCTAAAGGTGATGTAAATCAAATAATATTAAAAGAGTCTAGGGGAGTCGGGTCACTCATGCAAATACGTAAATGCTCATGTTAAACATAAGAATTCTTAATGTTGTTAATTGTTTAGGCTAAAGACACACATCTCTCGATATTAGTGTCAACCTTAGGTCGAGTCCTAGAGAACTTTCGTTATAACTTGAGTCGTCATACTACACATGCTTAGTCTAATCCGATTCCGTGCCTCTCGACTTATAGAATGAATTAACAAATTTGATCAATGTGATTGACCAAATAACAAAGATTAACAAAACAATACAAGTATGTGATAGAAACAATTTATCAAAATTAATTCATCCTTATTTTAACAATTACAACTTACTAATTATGCATGACTCCCTTAATCTCTAAACAAAAGAAACTACTCACTCATGTTGATGATTAAACTAATAGTAGTATTTGATATAATAAGCATGGTGATTATGAAATTATGAAGGAAAACAACTTGTTAATAAAATGCTCTACACTAAGAATTACTACTAACAATGCTAATGTAAATAACAATGAAAACTTGATTAACTAGAGTTACGATTAACTAAATGATTTGTAAGGTAAATGCCGAAAGTGAATACTAACATAGAACTAGGATTAGGATTACCGCAATAGAGAATTATAACTCAAAAATGAAGAACAAATAACCCAAAAAGCTTGAATGGAAAGATTGAATTACAACTTTAAAATGTAACCAAGTGTTTGAACAAAGTAATAACCAAATGAAACTAAGATAAACTTGTGTGTTTAAACTAAGGGAAATGTAAGGGAGAAACATGTGTAAGATAGTGTAAAATATGATGAAAAGATATGAGAAAAGATGCCCTAAGTGTCGAAGTCCCTCTCCTTTATATAGGGAGATGGGCTTGAAACGTATGCACTCACAGAAGCCAAACACCGATCGGGGTTTCACTAACCCGGCTATTATTTCTTAATTGCTCAATTTAATGCTTAAGGAATCCTAAGCTATGCCTTTAAGCTCCTTAATTCTCCGGCTAATTGCATAGTTTTGGGATTCCTTGAGCATCCAAAGGAGCATCCTATGTTGAGTTTTGGACTCCTTGCATTGGGCTTCATTTTTGGTTTCTCACTTGCATATCAACCCATTTCACAAATCTTCATGTTTGGCTTGTCATTCTCCATACTATTCTTCCATGGTCCATCTTGCTTTCATTAGCTTGTTGGACTTTGGTGCTTGCTAATGTGCTAGGAGAAAGCCTCTCAATGCTTAGATTCCTACAAATATAGCAAAAACGAGCAATGCACATCGAACACGTAATTAGCTCACAAATATACTAAACAAAGTATAATAATCATGTAAAATCGAGCTAAATTAGAGAGTAAAATAATATAAAAACTAGACATATCACTTTTAAAGGTACTTATATTTTGTGTTAACTATAGATATATCCCCAAAAAGGACACGTAAAAATCCGGTTGGATATATCGAAAAAAATGTAAAGAATTTGGTAAAATGAGAGAGTATGTTATATGTACTAAATGAAAAATGGTTAAAATTGTCATTATAAACGTACATGAATCAAAATTTTCATTTTTTCTGTGCATAGGTACAAACATGCACAGGTTGGATTAAATAAATAGTTTTAACAACACGGGCTTGGAACAATTCAAAGTTGTTAAATTTATTAATATTGGGTTATTTTAAATCCAAATAATATTGTCTAATATATGAGTCGGGTTTGTATGAGGTCGGCCAAGTGATAAAACAAAGTATAAACTCAAATTTGGCTAAGCAAGATGACATGTCGGCAACAACTACTCGATCAATTGAGCCTAAGTCCCTAATGCATCATTTATGCTAACTGCAGATGAAACATATGCTTTAAATGTACAAATTTAAATACGACTTTAATTGAAAATTTCTAACAATAGTGACGACGACTATATGAAAGTAATAATTGTTTCAATGAGATAAATTACGTATAAAAGTTAACCGATCAATTCAAATATATTTTTCTTATCTAAATGTATAAGTTTGATAAAATTTACAGGAATAGTAAATTCAATCGTAAAAATAGCTTAAGTAGTGAAATAAACAACAGTAACCGCAACAGTAGTGAGCACAATAATAGTATTAACAAATGATGTCAAGAAACTAATAATATAAACAACAGGGGTAGTAACGGTATTGCATAATCTATCTATCTCTATATATATTTGACGCTTTTTTCGAGTGACGTGATAGTCTACAACTTTTTTAAAACACTTAAAAATAAATATTTAAAATAATTATTTAAAATTTTCCTATCAGAGCTAGAAAATAATTAATTATTTACAATTTTCCTATTAATTATTTACAATTTCCCTGTTAGAATTGGGAAATAATTAATTGTTTACCATTTTCCTATTTAAAATAGAAAAATCTTTATTTTTTTAAATATTAGTTCACTTATGGAGGTAAACTTATAAGTACTAACTACTAAGCAAGCAGCATGCCTTTTGCGAATTAGTTTTCCCACGGCTGAGATAACATGTCTAAAAGAGTAGTACATATAAGCGTCTGAACATTGAATTATTGACAAAACGTTTTATATTTCATGTTTAAATGGTATATTACAGAGTAATAAAATTGGCACGTATAATATAAAACGGTTTAATACAAATGATCATAGTTTGTGATAAAATGGGTACACACATCGTGAAAAAGTACAAAAATAAAATAGTCGCTTATATTGACACTCAATTACAAAAAAGTTGCGAAAAATAAATAGTCATGGTACAGAAAAAAGGGTCTCTAAAAAATTAATTTTTATAATTAATATCAACGATATTATTTTTTATAGCTATATTAACACGATAACGGTATCACTTATAAAGGTACGAGACATTAAATTGTACATATTGTTTGGATGATTTTATTATGTGTTTGGCCCAAAATTTACATTTTTCCACCTAACGGCGTGGCATATCGTGATTGGAGTAAAGAGCAATAAGAGGATCGATGACGTGGCGCATAAATATCTGAGCAAAAAGGAATAAGAGCCAAGTCAAGTCCATTACTCAGTCAACATAACAAATCCCACGAAAATAGGGAGGTTAAGCATAAATAAGGAGGTTGAGCAGAAATAGGGAGGGGGAACGGGTTAAAGGAAGCAACTATAAATAACAAGCTGAGGCAAATCAGCTGGAACAAGTCAACAACAGCTTCCTAGAACTTAGGGGCAGTTGAGGAAGATTAGGAGATAATTTAGGGGGAATGTAAGAGGAACTCCGCAGGGATTTGGTGCTATAAAAGCAAGTGAAGCAAGAAAAGAGGATGATCACATTCTACAACACACTCACACTCTTATGCTCATAAACTTAAGTCAATCATCCAAAATTCTAACAATATCTATTACACCACATTTGTACTTTCAGTAGCCTCCCTGACTTCTGCCAGATCCCTGAGTTATGCCAGAATCCACTAGATCCGCCAGAGCTTATATTGTAGTTCCGGCAGAGTCTACCCTGAGTTCCGGCAGAGTCCTGCGGTGTCATCAGAATCCGGTAGTTCCACCAGAGTATATCTTGTAGTTCCAAAGTACACCTTGAAGAATTATAGTGCATTAATTGGCGGGATTCCGACTCCTCCCGCGGTTTTTCCCACATTGGGTTTCCGCGTCACCATTTTCGTGTGTCCTTGTTCATTACTTTACTTTCATCGTTATTTTCGTCGTTACTTTTACTTATTTTTCATCCGTATTCTATCACAAATCACATATAAATTAGTCCCCTTTTCAAGGCTAAAAAGAGTAGATCATTTGACCCGTCAACTAACGAATTAAAAGGTTTGGGTAATTTTTTACCAAAACAATTTGGCGCCCACCGTGGGGCAAAGTGATCGATTTCTATAGCCAAACTATCGTCTAGTCAATAGTCCACCACGTGCCTGCTACCAGAAACCTGCAGACCTAGCCACCATGGTACCTCCATAATCTGCTAGAGAAGGAACGACGAGTCTATCAGTAACCCCCAACATTGTACCAACAGAGGGTGGACCAGCAGGGATATTCAGTACAGGAGTGCAGCTCCAAAGCAACTCTTCTGGAGGAACCTTCATGCACCCAAGCCCAACTCCACTAGATTCAAATACTCTGCAGGTCATCCTGAAGGAAATGAACACCCTGCACCAAGCTATAGAAAACTTGCATAAGGACAACTTGGATTTTGAAGGCAAGGATAGCAGCCATGGTACCCCTCATCCATCACCCATCCTGCAGAGCATCCATGCGATGGTTCCAGCAACCTACTCGATCCAGGAGTCGTCAGTATGTGGAGGACCAGGACGACACATTCCCCCTAAGTTGGTTACAAGGAAGAATCTTGGAGGCCTAAAACCAAATTACTCTCCCATGCTGACTAGTATGCAGGCTACCCCAGGTAACATTCTGTCTAGTTGTTCTCTTGGGGCTAACTCTTTCTTTAGTACATGTACCACCATCCAGCAGGTACCGAACGAGCAGTTCAGGTCTATCACCAACGCAGCCCCTCTGTCCAGTATATTTGCTACTTGATAGTCAGCCCTACTATGTGGAACAGACCTCTGTAGGAACAGCGCCATGAGGTAATCCCTTAGGCTTTGTTCCTCCTGTCTCTAGCCCTTTTGTAGGAACAGGAGGACAGGTGGAACAACACCTTCAAGAACTCAGAGACATGATCAAAAAAATACTTGGCATGTCGTGCCCCATTGAGAGAGCAGGCCTGCAGTGTTACGCAGACTCTCCTTTCGTGGATGACATAGCCCTTATCAATGTTCCTAAAGGATTCAAACCGCCCACAATGTCGTTATATGATACGACCGACGACCCGTCAGATCACATCAACCAATACAAACAAAAGATGATGGTTGTAACAACTAGGCCAGAGCATGGATCGGATATCCGATCCGAATCCGAACTTCGGTTCGGATATCCGATCCGAAAATCCAAAATTTTAGTATCCATGATCTGATCCGAAGTGATCGGATATCCGAAATTTACTATCCGAAAAAATCGGATCGGATATCCAATATCCAATATCCAATATCTGATCCGAATAGATAAATGGTCAGAATTTGAAGAAATCACACATTTTCATTTGACTTTGGCCTAAAGCGAGAATATTGATTTCAATCGAAAAAAAAGTACAATTACATAAACTTTAATTCAACCTGAAACCCGTTACATAACAATCAAAATGAGCGTAATAATCCGCCAAATACAAAGACAAAGATATCCAAATACATAACAAAAAAGTCTTGAAATCATAAACCTAATTTTTTTATTATACAACCCAACATAAAAAAGAGAATGAAGCACGTCACCGCCGCCATTGACATGAACCTATCACCATCTACGGCTTAAGCGACACCTCAAAAGTAATCGTCACAAGCTGAGTCCTCCTCTAGAACCTCTGCAAGCTCTACAAATTAAGAAGAATAAGAGCATTAGTGAATTTATCTAAGAATGCAAAATCAGTTTGGAAATGAAAGAGCATTATTTTATTTAGTAGAACCTCTGCCAAATTCTATGAAAATGAGGTTTTTTGAAACATACAAAGTATAAAGGGAAACACTAGTAATGTATAGAACCTCTGCCAAATTAAGAAGAATCAGTTTGGAAATGAAAGAGCATTATTTTATTGATTAAAGTATAAAGGGAAACACTAGTAGAGTAGTAGTACATACCTTTATCAAATTTCTCGACCTCTTCAACGTACTCTTCAGCTAGTAGCGGACCACGTGTACTACGCAACCAATCTTGCGCACACACTAATCCTTCCACCATCCTTGAAGAGAGAGAGCTCCGAAATTGGTCAAGGATCCTACCACCAGTACTAAATGCAGATTCCGAAGCAACTGTCGAAACGGGAATTGCAAGAATATCCCTAGCCATCAAAGCAACAATAGGATATGCTTCCTCATGTTTTTTCCACCAATCTAACACATCAAATTTCTTAGAATTTACTTCCCTAACATCCTCTAAATACTTGTCCATATCACTTTTCTTATCATTAGTAATTTCACTACTTACGTCTCTCTCAAATTGTGACTCTACCACATCTTGCCAATCATCCATATTCTCACACTCATCAGGAGACACTTCCACTTCCGGTGGAGGGGTACGCATTTGTGTGGGTTGAGATTCAGTATAGTGAACATACAAAGAAGTTATAGTTTCCAATACTTTAGAACGCAACTTGACAGAATTCTCATAATCATATTGTTGATTAATTGCCCAATTAACATATTGCATTTTACGTCTAGGATCAAGAACCACAGCAACATACAACAATACATTCACCTTGTCAACATTCTCCCAATACTTGGCGTGTTTTTTTTTCATTCCAGAAGCCATTAATTTCACACCAACATCACTACTCTCACATTTTTTATCAATCATCATACCAATACCAACAATCTCTTGCAAGTAAACATTTGTGGTAATGTATAACGAGCCAGAAAGTCTCAAGGTAGCATCATAAAATATTTTTAGGAAAGGTAAAAGAGAAGAAACACATTCCCAATCAATTTCGGTTGGAACGCCTCGATTCTTACTCAGCTCAGTTACAAATTTACCATTATCAGAAGTCTCAAGTTTCAAGAAAGCCTTACGATAGATTAAAGCACTATCCAACATCAAATAGGTGGAGTTCCATCTAGTTTCAACATCCAAACAAAGATGACGACTTGAATCAATTTGTTCTTTTTTGACACAAACATTAAATTTCAGCAATCTAGCAGGGGAAGACCTCACAAACCTAACAGCATTACGAACTCTATAGATTGAATCATTACTGTCTTTCAAACCCTCCTTCACAGTGAGACTTAGTATATGAGAAACACATCTCATTTGCAAATATTTTCCATCTAATATAGTACTACTCCATGACCTAAGTCTGTCTCTCAAGTACTCAACTCCTACATCATTGGCACTAGCATTATCCACCGTCACGGTTAGCACTTTAGTGGTAATTCCCCACTCAATCAAACAATTTTCAATTGATTTCCCGATTATCTCACCGGTGTGACCAACAATAGGACAAAAGTTAATGACCTTCTTATGCAATTTCCAGTTTTGGTCAATAAAGTGAGCAGTGAGACACATATAACTCAAGTTTTGACAAGACGTCCAAGTGTCAGTGGTTAGGCATATACGAGAAGACAACTTGCTAAAGTAAGTTTTCAACTTGCTCTTTTCCTCCAAGTACATATCGAAACAATCTCTAGCAATTGTCCAACGAGAGGGGATCATAAAATGGGGACAAGCAACAGAACAAAACAATCGAAAACCATCATGTTCAACGGTTCTAAATGGTCTCTCATCCATTATTATCATTTTACTTAAAGCAGCCCTAGTATCAGCTTGATTAAATTTCCACAACTCAAGTTTACCTCTCTTCTCAACCAAACTTTTAAGACTATTGTTGCCAACACTAGTATCCCCGCAATCTCCACCGGTCAAGTCACTTTGCAAAGATATAAGCTTTTGTGCTTTATCAACATTAGGAGGGTACATACGACATCTATCTAGGTGATTTTTCATGACAGTAGTACCACTCTTAGATCCACCACTTACATGATTCGGACAATAATGACATTGAGCTCTTTCATCCTTTCCTATTTCAAACTTCGTGAAATGTGCCCAAAGCCAAGAACGTTTTTTACCTTTCTGATGTGGCTCACTAGCTTCAGCGTTATCCTCATCCCTAGTCCTTTTTCTTCCTTTTCCCTTTAATTCAGTAGCTTGAGTAGCCTGATCCGTCACATTAGCCTCATTATTTGAGGGCAGCGATCCGTCACTTGAAACGTTCACACTAGCGGTACTAGAAGAAGTCGCCATATAACCTTGCAAAAAATAGATGACAAAGACAGTAAGTAAAAAAAAAATAGAGAATAGCAATGAAGTAATCCTACGGCATTATTGAACCAAATAAATTAGTGGACCTAAAATCATCACTACAACATTAAGTATTGAACCAAATCCAGTTGATTCAATCTGAAAAGCAGGAATGAGAAGAAGTAATCCTACGGCATTATTGTAATATTGTTCACTCAAATCGTTTATCACTCAAATCAATTATTGTAATATTGTTCACTGCATTCTAAACAATCCTGAACACAACATTTATCACTCAAATAAATTAACAAACTAATCATTCGATGGCGCAAATCAACAATCGATGACGATCTCACACTAATCAATCGAATTCAACATTTCGGAAACAATAAATGGTCGAAAAACATAAAAAAAAAACAAAAATTGCTAAAGATTTCAAGGAATTAAGATCGAATAAAATTAATACCTAGGCTGGCAATGGACCCGGAAAGGGCGTCGTGGACTCGTGGTGGTGAGGGCCGAGGGGCTGTCGTGGTGGTGAGGGCCGAGGGGCTGTCGTGGTGGTGAGGGCCGAGGGGCTGTCGTGGTGGATTGAGAAAATAGGGAATAAATGGAGAAGGGAGTGAATAAATGGAGAAGGGTGAATAAATGGAGAAGGGAGTGAGTGACTGCGGAAGAACTTAGGGTTAGAAATTAGAATGTTAGATTATATATACAAAGAAATTATTTATTATTTTATTAGTCATTATCTTATAGTTGTATACTTGTATGTGTTATTTACGGATCGGATCTCGGATACGGATCGGGTATTGGGTATCCGATTCGATATCCGATATCCGATCCGAAAAATAATCGGATATCGGATATCCGATTTTTGAAAACTTGATATCCGTATCCGATCCGATATCCGAATATTTCGGATCGGATATCCGATCCGAAACCTGATTTCGGATCAGATATCCATTTTTTCGGATCGGGTTCGGATCGGATGTCGGGTCGGATCGGATAATCGGGTTTTTTGCTCAGCCCTACTAACCATAATCTAAATACGGTTTCTATCCTAGAAATCACATAAAACACGTAAATGATATCGAGTAACCCTTCACCGTTACTTTTTCGCGTCTTTAAACGGTTTCTAAACCTTCCTAGTCTCCACCTACATACAATTAGATAATAAAAGATGAATATCATTCACCTTGAGAAAGACGGATAATTTAAAAAGCGAGAACGACGGTAATTTTATTACCAATACGGATAGAGGAAGCTAAGAGGGGAAGAATAAGACGAACTTACGAGAATTTGAGCGAGTAACGAAGGAGTAGCGACGAATCTAAGACGGATCAAAAATGGAGGCAAGGTTTTGGTTGCTTAAGGAAGAAGAAATGGTTTTGGTTTGTGTTGAAATGAATTAGGTTAAGGTTAGAAAGGAGTATAAGTAAAGGGTGAGTCGGAAAAGTCAACGAAAGTCAAAGGCGGCTCAAAAGTCAAGAAAAGTCAAACTCGCCTTAAGACGGGATTCTCATGGAATCTCGCGGAAATTCCAAATACGAACTCGGAAATTCTAAATTCGACTCGGAAAAATTAAATTTACGGTTAAAACTAAATTTCATTGAAAAGTGTCCGTAAAATATTTTTACTAGAAAAATAGGGTACATTTCCGGGTGTTACATAATCTGTG
The DNA here is from genome assembly GCA_022085475.1 of Heliosperma pusillum. Classification (NCBI taxonomy): domain Eukaryota; kingdom Viridiplantae; phylum Streptophyta; class Magnoliopsida; order Caryophyllales; family Caryophyllaceae; genus Heliosperma; species Heliosperma pusillum. Next base: position 32,808 of record JAIUZE010074708.1, on the reverse strand, counting down.
TACTGTATCTGGTAGTCGATTCTATATTTGTGTATTTGTGTTGGTCTAGTGATGCTATGTAATTGGTAAATTGCGTGCAATAGTACGCCATACCAGCCGGAATTTCATGCAAAACAATAGCTACTATTGATGGACAATGGTAAAATGGGGTCATTATTGATAGAATTTTGTCAGTTTATCATTTAGTGGAATTCCTTAGCAATGTTTCCATTGTTCCGCTCTGCCACAACATTACCTTAGTCGTCAACAACTCCCTTTTATGACGACACATTTCTATTTTCTTGAATCAGTGTAGTGGATCTTCTGCTGATTAAATACTTGGGGAACAAATGTTATTGCGTTAATAGTGTGCTCATTTCCTTATTTCCTGTGGTAAAAAGACTTGAACCAACTTCAATATGTTCGGAAATTTTTGTACTCCTGTTTAATTATTATTCCACTAGTCTAAATTCCGCCCAAGTATGCACGGTATATACAAAATTTTACTTTTTATGGTATTATTTACAGGTTAAATCGACATCTCAATCGTTTTCGAATTTCACATCAATGTATTTTGATTTGAGAAATAAATCGATCTGCAAAATAACCAAGAAAATTGAGTAATGTCATGAAATGTGTATTTTAATGAAAATAATTTTTTAATTTGAAGCTAATGATTTCTTTTTGTAAATTTCCTTAAGTTTTTTTTACTGAATATTTTTAATGACAAAGCTAATAATAGCAGTTTATAAGTTGATTTTATACGGATAAGTATGCGTCAAATCATTAATAATATGAAAGATTTAGCAATTTGTAGTTTATGAGTATGTACCAATTTTATTTTATTTTAAGAATAAATTACAAATAACCACCATGTATTTCCGTATTTTTACAAAACCACCATGTATTTCGGTTTTTACAAATAACCCCCTAACTTTCACGTATACTCCCCAATCACCACGTATATTCATACCGAAACTTGTTTTTTATATTTTCCGACTCGTTAATGAAAGATTTATGCCAAATGCCCAAAATGCCTTCACTTTCTTACATTCAGTGACTAAACCCCAACATTACATATTCATTCACGTTTTCCATAATCCCCCCACCCCCCACACTCACACACAACTTTTAGCTCCCATTTACTTTTCTTTCCATGTTATCTCCAATTTTTACCCCCCCGCCCTCTCCAACACTCTTATTGCTGAAAGTTTTTCAAGAAACAAAATGTCAAGCTCACCCTCGAGCAAATACGGGAGTCTTTGCACACACTGAACTTATTGGACATCCATAACACAAGGAGAAAGTTTGTTATCAACAAATTCTACAATCATGACTCCAATGTGTGCGGATGTGGATTCTTTATGTGGGTCGATGAAGAAAGTACAAAGTGACAAAGGACTATCATTAGTTATTTGTTGAACGAAAATAGAAGCCTCAAAAGTGAAGTTCGTCAAACAACGAAAGAATTCGATGAAATGCAAAAGAGATGGAGGTTGATGGGGAGAACCTTAAAGAATTATTGTAGCTTTGCTCTTTATATTATTTTGTATAGTTTGTGGCAAATCAGTTTAATTTTGTTGCTTGATGATGGATTTTACCCCTATTTCCTACACTAAATCTATGTAAATTCTTGTTATGTTGTGTGATGTCCCTTTGTGTACATTGAAGGTAGGGTAAAAGAGAGAGAGAGAGAGAGTGAGTGAAGCGAGTGAAAGGGGTTAAGAAAAATGAGAGTGGATAAGGTGAAATGGGGTAAGGAAACTAAGGCAGGTACGCTTTAACAAAAAAATTGGGTTGTTAGTCTTTTTTTATTGACTCATGCTTGAAAAGTGATGGTCAACCGCCGGGATGTTGACTTTTTGACGGGAAGTGATTTTTTGTAATTTTTAACAAAAAAATAAAATAAAAGGTAGTTAAAAGTAAAAAATTAAAATAAAATGTAGTTGCTCACAAAACCCTATATAAAAGGTAGTGTGTGACAAAAAACCCTCAATAAAAAGTTTACTAAAAGATTGTATTTTATTGAAAGGATAATGGTTTAATGACAGAAATTCTAATCTCATTAATTTCCTTATTTAGGAAAGTGCATTTCTTATTCTTTTAGTATATAAAGGATTCAATTTTGAATATAGCCAAATACTAAGTACTCTTTGGTTTTGGACTATGATGGAATACACAAAATGGCTCACTAAACTGGTTGCACTTCTTTCTATTGTGAAGTCTCGGTCATTCGAAGCAGTTCTCTACGCAATTTACGAAATTATAGAAAAAAAACTTACAATTTATACACTATGATGGGGTAAGGATATATCAATAATACTTTGTCTTTGATCATGGTGGATGTGGTGTTGGTATATTTAGCAAAATTGTTCTGCTTTGTCTCTTATGTTGTTGTTGTTGTTGTTGTTGTAGTCGTTGTCTAATTAATATTCTAGAAAAAATCTTTTAATATATGTACCATGATGGGGTAAGGATACCAATAATACTTTGTCTCTGATCATAGTGGACGTGGTGTTGGTATTTTAGCAAAAGTGTTTTGCTTTGTCTCTTATGTTATTTTACACATTATCACAACTACAAGTAGTCTCTGTAGTCTGTACTGCTGTTTGATGATTTTCACATTTTATGTAAATGGCACCTCACATGATTGCTGGATTAGTGCCACTGTAACTTTGTTAGTATTATTTATGTGCAGAACTTACTGGCGGCCATGGTATTAAATCTCGGTTTGCTTCTTGATCCTGGATCTAATTGTTGTGGCCTGATCTCGGTCATTATGCCATAGAGGCGGCCCATACCGCCTCAAGTGCGGTTATGGTAAGTTTCAAACCTTTTATAACTAGGCGCCATGTGGTGTCGTGACCCGGATTTAATACCATGCTGGCCGCCTATCCTCGACATCCATTTCTTTCACATCTCATATCATTATTGTATTAGTAATTAGTAATTATTAAGAATTTGCTTTTGTACACCTTGTTTTAATTAAGTTATCTTTAACATAGGCAATTTAGACAAGGACGAATTAGATTTGTCCATTTTTTTGTACTTTCATGTACATGTGAATATTATGGACCCTTTAAATGTTAAATTACATGTGAATATTGTTCTCGTTGACTCCCTCTAGGATCTTGGGTGTGTTTTGGTTAGTTAGATTTGTGATTAATACTATCTTATTTGTCATCGGGCCAGGCCTTACCTCCTAATTTATTTCTATCTTGAAGCTTACTTGGATTATGTTTTATAATGACAACAACATTACCAGTGCTTTAATGGCTCCCACTTTTATCATGAAAAGGAGGGGTCGTATGCAGATAGTGTTACTCCTTTGTTTTCTGCATAGTTTCACTATGGCAGAATAAAATTTGTGGCTTATAGTGCATCCACACTTTGATACTTCATAATACAAGAAACTTAATTAGTTTAGTGGCTCGTTGGCTTTAACAAATTATATACCAGAGCTGAGGAACAGCAAGTCTTTGACGTTTTAGCCTTAATCTGGTTCCTTTTTATCAGGTTTTGGAAGCGCTCGTTGCTTAGAGAATCGTTTGATTATTCACTCATAGATAGAATTCCTGGACGTCCAAATGATCGCAAAACACTTCTAGGTGAACTTAATTGGATTTTTGCGGCAGTTACTGACACAATTGCGTGGAATGTTCTTCCTAATGGTAAAACACTTTCTCTTGTATGATGTTGCCTTTTTTTTTGTTTTGCTTTTCTTTTTCCCCCTTCAGTTTTTTATTGTATGCGTAGTAAATTGTTAATCAATATTTGGGGTGGCAGATATTTTTCAGAGGTTGTTTAGACAAGATTTGCTAGTTGCCAGTCTTTTCCGAAATTTTTTACTGGCTGAGAGAATCATGCGTTCAGCCAACTGCTCTCCAATTTCATACCCAATGTTGCCTCCAACCCATCAGCATCGTATGTGGTATGTGTCAAATTTTGAGGGATTTATTCATTCTAATTTTATACCTAATGGTACCAACCCGTATGCTATCTTTTAGAAAATTTCTTGAAGCATGGAGAGAAGAGTAACCAGGTAAAAAGCTTTAAACTGAACAAACAGGAAACTGATATTAGGTGTTTTTGGTACTGGCATTAAGAGTCCAGAGGACGGTTGGAACCCATCTTTGCTGTTTTTTCAGCTCCCTAGTCTGATAGTTGTACTTGAGAACTGCTTGATTTGAAATTGTACTTCCTTATAGTTTTGTAGGATGGTGCAAAACTGCAGACCATTTTGACTTTCTTTATGCTGTTTAATTTACAGAAAGAAACTTTTATATTTAGGCTAGTTAGAAAGCAGCTAATGAAGAGAGAGGATTTTGGCAAGGAGTAAAGAAGCGTAGGATAGAAGGAATAACTTGATTTTCCATATTTTTTGGAAGAGAAAGAGACTTTCCTAAGACTTTGAAGTTGTCTCATTACTATTGGCTTAATGTTTTGTAGTTCGTGGGAAAGCAGTATATTCACGTCGACACTTTAAAATGAGCCAATGTCAGATGATCGTGTACTTGTTTTGAGATTATAGAGTCTTTGATTCAAAATTTTAGAATACAAGCAACTGATTATCAGTTCATCCATACACTCTACTTATTTGTTTGCAAGCTTCTTCAGGGTTTATGGCTGTTTTGTCTAGGGATGCATGGGACATGGCCGCTGAACTTTGTCTTTCCAAGCTTACATCACTGATTCATGATGAGACCGCAGAGTATCAGGTATGTGTTAATAGAAGGCTGTGTATGAGAGTCTTTTTTTTGGGTAAATTTCAGACTCTGAGCTGAGAATCTGAGATCCTCTGTTTTTCCATTCAGCCTAGCCCTTTTTTCACAGAGCAGCTGATAGCATTTGAAGTATGGCTTGACCATGGATCTGAACAGAAAAAACCACCCGAGCAATTACCCATTGTCCTTCGGGTAAAATAAAATGTTTTTTTATGCTTTCTTTTTTCTCAATCCACTCTTGCACTGGAACTGTGATGAATGTGTTATCTTGGAATGCACCATATAGTATAGTATTAATCACAAGAGGATGCTGTTCTGCTCATATGTGCAATATGCTTCCCTTTTTTAAAAATGACAAAAACAGTACTACTAGTAAAAGAAACTGCTAGTAAAGTTCCAGCTCTGGACAAAGGTTTTTGGTAGCATTGAGGCTCCTTTGATTGAGAGTAACATAGTGTATTTATGCACAGTACTATATATAGTCACATAGCGGCATCAAGAACAAGTTATTATTAAGGTTTAAAAGGTTACCGTGGCCACATTTGAGGCTTTATGGTCGCAGCTATAATACATTCACAGATTCCGAGATTGTCTCATACAAAGATCTACTACCTTGTGTACAAGGCTATCTTTAGTAAGTAGAAGTTATATTAAAACAAACCATTACCTCAACTTAAGCTTGTTACAGGTAACTAGTGATGTGTTGTATACAGATTTTAGTAATTCAAGAAACAATACATACTAGTTTAGATCCCATGCAATTGCATAAGCTTTAAGAAGGGAATATATATTAGTGAGCAAATTTTTGTAGGTTGTGTTTGGTTAGCAAAAATGGAAGGAAAGGGAGGGGAGGGAGAAGGAGGGAAGAGAAAGGGAGAGAAGGGGAGGGGAGGTCGAATGATGAGATCATTCTCCCTCCAAAGCTTGTCTATATTAATGGGAAAATAATTTGGCTTGGAGGAGGGAAATGGAGGGATTCCCTCCAACTCCCTTCATCTCCATTTTGCTAACCAAACAATGGATTTCTCACCGTTCACTTCCCTCCCCTTCCTTTCCCTCTAATTCCTTCTATCCAAACACACCCTTGAATGTTACGTTTTTATATTGAACATTAAAACATGTTTTAGTATAGTCTATAAGATGCAAATCTAAAGATAGAAAAAACAAAAGTTGACATTTTTTCTTTCATATAATCGATCGATTATTTTTATTAATCTCTTAGTGTCTCTGGGTACAAACGTTTTTTAGGTAAAATACTTGCGAATTTGTTTTATGTTTCTCCATTTTTCCAAACTTTACTTCGTGCATTTCAAATTTGTGACCCTAATAATTTATTTATTATGATATTTTTTAATCAACAAAACTTATTTGTTATTATATATTTTGATTTATATAGGGTGTCATTGTCTAAATTAAAAAAGTTACGTTAAGGGCGTCATGACCACCTATAATATTTAGTTTTTTTTTAATTACGAAATTAGTGTTGTCTTTAAGATTGACCAATGGTAGAACTCCAATTCTTATTTGTTTCCTTCTCAAAATGGAAAATTTGTAATGCCCATAAATCCAATTTTTTCCTTATTAAAGCATGAGTGATTTTGGAGGGAAAATTTAGATAGACGTATTCTCTTAGTAGATAGAGGATGCGTGATTCTGGAGGGAAAAATTTAGATAGACGTATTCTCTTAGTAGATAGGGGATGAAGTTTTGGTTTATTTTGACTGATATTTTACCTCATTCGGGTATTTTATTTGTCGACATTAGCATATGAACTTGGTTTTAGACTTCAGTCTAAACATGTTTGCTTTTCATAGGGTCTTAGAGAAGCATAGTATTTGGGCTAAAGTTCTTTTATATTTCTTTCTGTCAATAATACTCCTAGTTCATTTTTATGCAAAGATCACTTCTTTTTGCAACTATTATTTTCACGTTACCTATAACTTATTTATTTGGTGTCATACAAAACTTGTCTTCCCACACTTCTCCTATATGCAATAGGATTGATGGCAGTCTTATCATTTCCCTAAGTAGCAAAATGTGGCAAAATTAATATAAAAGTACGAGAAACTTGTAAACAAAGATTTAAGTGGCAAAATGTGTGTAAAACCAAAAACAATATATTAAGTCATTGTTTTATAAAAATAAAAAAAAAAATTCTTTTAAGTAAAAATAATAAAGGGCAAGTAAAACTCTAAAACTCAAACTAAATCTCCAACATGAATTTTTTCTCTCCACAATATTGTATCCCTTGCCATTCTCTCACTAATGCCTAAAACATCTCGTATCGCTTTCAATCACCCTTATCCATGTTTGTTTCGGTCTTCCCCGTCCTTTAACAATATTATCCCACCCCCAACTCTCAATTATGCTCTCCGCTCCTCTCCGCAGCACATGACCGAACCACCTTTAACGGTTTTCCCTCACCTTATCTTCAATCGTCGCAAGACTTACTTTCTCCCGGACCATCTCATTCCGCAACCTATCCTTTCTTGTGTAGCCACACATCGAGTGAAGCATATGCATCTCGGCTACCTTCGTCTTTTGGACGTGTCCATGCTTTACTACCCATCACTCACTACCATTTAAAAGTGCATACCTAATAGCCGTGCGCCCGTGCGATAAAATTTACCTTTTAACCTATAAGGTACACCCGAATCACAGAAGAATCCCGTGGCGCTTTTTCACTTTAACCATCTTGCTTTGATGTTATGGGTCACATGTCCATCTAATTCTCCATCACAGTGGACAATAGATCCTAAATACCTAAAAAAGTCAGAACAATGAACTATCTCTGTGTCTTGACAGATAGAGTTTGCCTCCCTACCCCCATTTCCACTAAATCTACACTAAATATTTTGTCTTCTTTCTGCTAAGTAGTGTAAAGCCTCGAGATTCAAACGCCCGTTTCCAAAACTCCAATTTCCTTTGAACTGCATCCTTTGTTTCATCAATCAACACAATATCGTATGCGAACATCATGCACCATGAAACCTCGGCTTCTCCCCTCAATTCGTCCAAAGGTCTAAGTGGCAGAACCTTAAGATTGTAATATGGAACTCTTCTGTCTTCCCCACCTTAGTCCTTATACTCGTAGCTGCTCCCGCATACATGTCCTTTATAATATCAATATATTTTTGCAATACCACTTTTTTTTATTAATGCCCACAATGCCCACCAAAGTACTTGCCTTCGTACTTTATCATATGCCTTCTCTAAATCAATGGACACCATATGCAAATCCTTTTCTTGTCTCGATATTTTTCCATTAATTTTTTTATAAGATGGATCGCCTCCATTGACGATCTTCCGGGTATGAGTCCAAACTGATTCTCACATATCCTCACCTTCCTCCTAAGTCTTTGTTCAATCACTCTTTCCCATAATTTCATGGTATGGCTCAGTTTGATCCCACGGTAATTTGAACACTCGTGAATATCTACTCTTTCTTCAAGCAGAAAACATCCTATTACTTCTCTTAATCTTGTTGAAAAACATTGTTAACCATTATAGTCCTTTCTCCCCCAAACATATTTGCGATTTCAATGGGTAGAAGTCGAGTACTTCCGCTTTCTTAAATCCCATCTTCTTTAGTGCTACTTTTTCCCTTTTTCGAACTCCACGCATAAATTCACGATTAACCATGTTTGAGTGAATACCTAAATCCTCAATATCTCGCTCTTGTTGCCCATCAAATAAATTATCAAAGTATTCCTTCCATCTATTCTTTATTTCCTTATGTCCAACCAATACTTTGTGATCCATATCCTTCTCACATTTAACTCTTTCTATATCACGCGTCTTCTTGTCTTTTACCCGAGCTAGTATATAGATTTCATTTCTCCCTCTTTCGTGTCTAATCTTGCACACAATTTCTCTTCGACCTTTCCTCTAGCGTCCCATACTGCTGTTTTAGGTTCCCTTCGAGCTTCCTTGTACTGCTCATAGTTCTTTGTGGTTCAACATTTCCCTAATAGCTTATACATCTCTCTTCTCTTACTTCATCGCTCCACCAATATGTGTCCTTATTTAGTGGTGCCCCCTAGATTCTTCTAACGCTTCTCTCGCTACTTCTTTAATCTTATACTCCATCACCATGTTTATCTACATCCCTATCCAACTCGTTAGACCAAATTTAACTATCCACCATTTTAGCTATAAATCTCACTTGATTTTCTCCTTGGAGCTTCCACCACTTTATCGGGGTATCACCTAAAGGTCTCCTCTTTCGTCAGTTCTTCCACTCTCGAACATCGAGCACCACAAGTCGATGTTGTTGAGTGGCAGTAGTACTCTCACCCATAATTACCTACGTACCTGGCAATCCGTGTAACTCTTTTTCCAAGCATTTCTAACTAAAAAATAATCTATTTGACTTGCATTACCTCCACTACTGTAAGTCACTAAATGGGAGTGCCTCCTTTCAAACCAAGTGTTCATAATACCCAAATCATATTCTAACGCAAAATCCAATATATCATTTCCCGCTTCATTCCTATCCCCTAGACCAAAACCCCCATGAGCGCTCTCAAACCCAACTCGCCTAGTGCCTACACGACTAATAAAGTCACCGCCTACTATTAATTTCTTACTAGTTGGAACACTCCTCCCCTAGAGCGTCCTAAAATTGTTGTTTCTTAACTCCATCCAACCCCACCTGGGGTTCATAAGCACTAATGATCGTTACTACCTCACCCCCTACCACAAGTTTAAATACTCATAATCTTGTCACTCTTCCCAGACACATCTACCACATCATCAATAAATTTCTTATCAACAACTATCCCTACACCATTTCTTCCTCCATCCCTTCTCGAATACCAAAGTTTGTAACCTCAAGGAGCTAATTCTCTCGCCTTCCCTCTACCCCATTATTTAGTCTCTTGTAAGCACATTGGATGAATTGTCCTCCTTTTCATAACCTCCACCACTTCTGCTGATCTGCCGGTTAGCGAACCAATGTTCCAAGTTCCAAATTGCATCTTGTTACCCTTAGCACCATTATGAGTCACCCGCTTTGCCCGCACACGCCCTGAATGCGGTTGCACATTTGACACCACCGTCACTTGTCGGCGTGGCGCGTCGATTGCGGACGACGATCTAGCAACCCTGACACACTTACCACGACAACTGGGTTTAGAAAGTGCAGTGCACCCTAACCCATTTGACACCACCCCCCGGCGTAGAGGTGGCACGCCGATTCCGGGCGACTGGTCCGACGACCTAGTAGCCCTTACAGATTTAACACTACAAGGCCTAGGAAGTGTAGTGCCTTGCTTCTGAGGAAACGCTCCAACGAAATTCTAATTTCATTTCTTGTCCATAAAGTGTGACGGGAATCTTTTTTGCTGGCTGCCTCAAGCCTACCGCAACCCTCTTCCTTTAGCCGGGCCTGGCACCGGCAGTGACTATCACATGGCACTTAGAGGCAGATACCACAATTTGATACTAGCACTCGGCCAGTCAACCATCGCCAATTGAAGTTCCTATTAATTTGAATCCAAATTTACATAGTGTGGGCTTTGTCATTACAAATTTACAAGTGTTTGATATGATCATGTTTAAGGTAATAAGGGTCTTCTCAATCCGAGGCATTTTCAAGTCTGTTAGTTAGACGCTGCTGGTCCAATTCATTTTAGTCGGGTTATAAACGTTTAATCTCTGGCCGTATTTTCCATTTTTCCATTAAGTGGATTGGGTGGCGAGGTCTAGCTGTTTGCAGCTTTGCCGTTAATTAGTAGAGAGATAGTTCTGGACAACTTGTAAAGGGTCTGATTTCTTGGAAAGACAGATTATGTGCTCTAGAAATCGGCTGGATGTTGTCTATATCGATAGCTGGGAAATCCAACTTTGATGAATATTGTTTTAACCCATGAATCCATTCCTGCAAAAGTGACCAAGCTGACCGATGTCTGTTTCAACCCTTGGTCTCGCACATGACTAAGGTTTCTTGTACGTGTTCTGATGCAATATTGGCACAAAATAAATTTTATTTATGTTAATGCTCTTTGGATTAAAAAAAGCTGTTCATAGTTTAGACCGTGTGTTTGTTTCTTCATTGTCAGCTATTCTCTGACTTTTCTAGTGCTATCTTCTTGATTTTTCATTTAATGTTTTGAGACGCTGATTACTTGTGTATTATATAGATCTTGCTTAGTCAGTGCCATCGTCATCAGGCCCTGGTTCTTCTCGGAAGATTCCTGGACATGGGTCCCTGGGCTGTTGACCAGGTTGGTCTTCTCGACTTTGGTCCTCTTTGTTCTATGTTTACTTAAATACCTTCCATGAATTGTATGTTTCTTTTGCATGATATGCTTGAGGAATGAATTTGGTCATCTTGGATGGTTCTTACAGGCCTTGTCAGTTGGTATATTTCCATATGTACTGAAGTTATTGCAAACTACAGCACCTGAACTTCGGGGGATTCTCATCTTTATTTGGGCGAAAATCCTTGCACTGGATAAGGTAAACACGACTTTCGAGACTAAATGGGTCCCTTTTCTAGTCCTTTTGTTATTCCCTTAAGACCTTAATTTGTTATTTGTTCTGACAGTCATGTCAAGTTGATCTGGTGAAGGATGGAGGTCACACTTATTTTATAAGGTGTCTTGACAGCGTGGAACAAGGGACTTATCCCGAGGAGCGCGCAATGGCTGCATTTGTTTTAGCAGTCATCGTAGATGGCCATAAGTGGGGCCAAGAGGCGTGTGTTGAAGCGGGCTTAGTGGAGGTCTGCCTTAAGTATCTTCAAGTTTCAACTCCAGATGGTGCTCGATCTGAACCTTTATTTCTCCAATGGCTTTGTCTTTGTCTGGGAAAGTTGTGGGAGGATTTTACGGAGGCTCAAATATTAGGCTTACAAGCGGGCGCCACGAATGTCACATCATCTTCTTTGCTGTTGGAGTCGCTATCTGAGGTGAGCTATGATCCATTCTTCAGTATATTTCCAAGGCTTTGATTCATTGTATGTTTTTTGTTTGCACACATGACATGGCATTGCATTTTGTTTCAGGTCAGAGCTTCGGCCGTTTTTGCATTGGGAACGTTACTTGATATTGGATTCGAGTCATTAGAAGATGGAGGGGATGGAGGATTTGATGATGATGAAATGCTTAAAGCTGAAATTAGTATTATTAAAAGTCTTCTAAGCGTTTTGTCAGATGGAAGTCCTCTTGTTCGGGCTGAGGTGGCAGTTGGTAAGTTAGTGTGTTGTCCGATTTCAGTTTTGCTTGTTTCTCTCTTTGGTATAACATAGAGTTGTTGCCAATGAGTACAAACTTCTTGAAATCCTTTGCACATTGGGTTAAAAGAAATACTTTGCAAAAGAAATTATATCCATGTCCTTCGGAAGTTGCATGTTACCCATCCCATATACACAGTCTGCATAAGACTCAGGTGGAGAACTTAAGTGAACTTTGTCCAATGTTTCCTCAGATGCACATTAGTTACAATATTTAAAAACGATAATATGAAAAATATTCCCTTCATTTCAGCCGTTTAACCCCATTGGCATGCGTTTTGTGAGGGGAAAAGTGAGACAAGGGGGCTGAATGTTCAAAATAGAGGGGGTAGCTATTTTGATAAACCAAACATGACCTTTTTTTTCATTTTTATTTATTTCTACATATGCATGGAACAGTTTATCATCAAATTTGGTGTTAGTTAACCACCAAAGTTAAATGGAAACAATACATTATGAGATGAAGGTAGTTTCACAAGATTATGATTATAATTCTGTGAGCTTATTTGCACACATGAATATTTGACAAGTGCTGATCTGTGGTTGACCTCTTCTCTCGATTGCTATTTGGACAGCTTTGGCACGATTCGCTTTTGGACACAGCGGGCATCTCAAGCCAGTTGCAGCAGCATATTTGAGATCTCAGCCTAGCTCTGGATTGAGTGGGCTGCATGTCAATATCGCAGGCAGTGGTTATAGTACTCCAAAACACTACATTCCCCCTGGAAGTATTTTAACTTCTCAAATTGGACCTCTGGTCAGAATTGGTGGTGATTCCACCCCAGTTATTCCAGATGAAAAAGCCCACGCATCTAGCCCGCTTGCTACGGGTGGAATTTTGCACGGGTCTCCATTGTCCGATGACTCATCTCACCATTCTGATTCTGGAAATGGAATAATGAACCATGCAATGCGTAGACCGCTTGACAATGCTCTTTATTTAGAATGCATATTGGCCATGTGTACGTTAGCAAAGGATCCATCACCTCGAGTTTCTAGATTGGGGAGAAAAGTTCTTTCTATCGTTGGAATTGAACAGGTTGTTGCAAGACCTATAAAGCACCCCAGCAGTAGCGTCCGGCCAATTGAACCAGCTGCATCTGCTGGTGTAAGGCTTTCTGGTCTTGCGCGCTCGTTGTCATGGTTTGATATGAATTCAGGTACAAAGAACTCATCTCATCGTATTTTCTTATGTGGAATTGCTGGCTAGTTTCTAAGATTAAGTTTTAAGTTGTACCTTGGTGTATTTGTGAGTAGTTTTATATTTGGAATTGCATTGATGCAATCTGCTTCTGTTATAAATAACGAAGAGAGTAAGCGAGGTAGACAACTAGCAAGAGTAATTTAAATGATATGGATAAATAGGTGGGCTATAAGTATTGTGGGTTCAGTGTAAATAATAAGGGTAAAAGAGTTGTTTCATTATTTCGAAATGCAATTACACAATTTGCTTCTGTGATAAGTAACGAAGAGAGTAAATCGAGGTAGGCAACTGGCAAGAGTGAATTGAAATGATGTGGTTTACTAGGTGGATCATGTGTTAATGTGACCTCAGTTAAACTGTACGAGTGAAGAAACAATTTATATCCAACAATTAACCAACTTCAGAGATAGGCCAGTTCCATTGAGTTGGCCAAAAAGGAAAATTTGTAATTTCAGAGAATAGGAGGGAGTAGTTTCTAAGATTAAGTTTATAGTTATTGTACAGTGCAAACCTTGATGTAGCAATCATTCTTTGGGTCCATTATGATGGAATAGTGGAATAATGCAAAAAGGACTTGCTAACCTGATTATGCTTCTTTGAATTGTAGAGCAGCAGTCATTAGACACAAATTTGACGCAGTTTTCATTTTGGGATATTTTTAAATAATCTCTTTTGTCTATCACTGGGTAAAGGCTATGTACATCCCAACCCCCGTTATCTTGTCGTTTACGAGAGTCCTTGAGGTACTGGGGTAGTGTTGTCGTATACCTTGATGTACCTTTGACAATCATTCTGTTTTGCAATGCTGTATACCTTGGTGTACTTTAGACAATAATTCTGCTTTATATTGGATCGTGACTTTGAGATAATTGAACAGGTCATCATCCATTGACATTTAGGACCCCTCCTGTCAGCCCTCCTAGAAGTAGTTATATAACGGGAATTCGAAGAGTTTCATCCCTGGAACTCCGGCCGCACTCTTTAAACTCTCCAGATTCAGGGTTAGCAGATTCACCCTTAGGCTATACTGGATCTCATTCAGAGCGCAGTCTTCTTCCGCGTTCAACTATATATAGTTGGAGTTGCGGAAACTTCTCAAAGTCCCTTATCACATCCTCAGATGAAAGCGAGGACATATCTGCTAGAAGGGAAGCTAAGGAAAAATCTGCGTTGAACCTTATTGCAAAATCTCAGCATAATCGTATGTTTCAGTCTTGTATTATCTATATATTTATCTTTTTTTTTTTTTTTTTTTTTTTTCATTTTCCTTCTTTTAATTTGTAATGTTGCTCTTTATGTTTGCAGCTGTTAGCAAGCTTAATAATCAGATTGCAAGTTGGGATACCAAATTTGAGGGTGGTACAAAAGCCACTTTGCTACAACCCTTTTCTCCTGTTGTGGTTGCTGCAGATGAGAGTGAAAAAATTAGGTATTTTCACCTTTTTATGTTATAGACTTAGCCTTCTTCCTGAGTTTTGTTCGTATTTTTGTTCTGACACTTGGTAGTTAAGTTTTTTCTTTTCTTTCCTAACAATCATCTATGAGTTGTTTTTAAATTTTTTAAAACACTCATTGATAAAGAAGTTTTCATGCACATTCATATCTACTCCGACATGTCACTGACCATACACGAGTGTTGCAATTTCTAGATCACAGAGTGTCTGACAATTCGACATCTGTCAGTCATGTGACTGTGTCGAAGTATTGGAGTAACGTAGTGCACCACCATATGTGACACTAAGCTCTGCTGATAATATGTGAGCAGAAGATTGCAGTCTATGTCTTATTCATTAGTGCGTTATTCTTTACTTATAAGCAGGTCTGCTAGATGGTGTGTAATGATTAATGAACACCAGTTTTCGCTCTGATAATAGAACTCTTAGAAAGGGCTTTCCAAATTGGACTGCTGTTTTATTTATTTATAATGTTTTATCATTATGCTCCACATTACGGGGGCTTTTTGTTTCTATACTACCGGCGTACTTTCTGTTAATAAAATCTTGAACTGAATAATTTAGTCAAAATTGTTGATTCCAGTCCAATTCGGCTTGCCGATGTGTCAGATTATTTTGATTTTGCACTAATGGCTTTTTGTGGCTGGACATTTATTTTTGTGATTTCATGTGTCAGGGGCGGTTGGTATTGTTAATCCTTTTTCCTGCTGTTTTTCTGTGTACCTGTGAGCTTATACTTATTCGACCGTGTCTTATGGCTATGTTCTCTTTAGGATATGGAATTATGAGGAACCTGCCCTTCTTAACAGCTTTGACAATCGAGAGTTTCCAAATAAAGGAATTCCAAAGCTCTGTTTTTTGAATGAACTTGATGATACCTTACTTCTTGTTGCTTCTGGTAGAGCTCTCTCTCTTTGAAAATGAATATCCATCATTGGCAAACAAACTGGCACAAATTTGTACATAGTTTTCAGGTTGAGGATAAGTTGGCGTAAAAAATTGATCGCTCCATTTTCTCCCAATTGCAACATTTGTTTTCTGCTTAGGTTTATAAGAAAACAAGTGACTGTGAGGTAAACTATAAGGACGACCCAAGGTTACATGGTTCGGGGTTCGGATCGGTTCGAATTCGTAGTTCGAGTACGTAGTTCGCTACCTATAGTGAACTGGGTTCGATTGGGGCATCTTAAGATTTAAGATTTAAGTAATTTCGTATTTGGAAAAATTATTATAAAGAAAAAGATTATTTTCTAAATAAGCTTCTTATTTACATTTTTTAAATTTACATAAGAATTGTCTAGAAATCCCTTAAAATAAGCTAACCCACTAGCCAGGCCCACCTAATTTGAAAAGGAAAAGTAAATTTTATTTACTCACAACAGTCACTCACAAGTCATTTGGAAAAAGGAAAAATAAATTTCCCAATTACCAAGAAGCTAGCATGCTTTCCCCATAAAAACAATATAAAAAAAATCTCTTTCCTTTCCCCATAAATCCTTTTCATCGTCCTTTTTTTCATTCATCTTCCATCTCTTCATCAATGGCTTCCTCTAAATCTTTTACTCTATAATTTTTATTGCTTTCAACTCAGCGAGAAATGCTTTCTCATCCCTCCATGAAAGAGTTCGCTTGAGTCAACGAACTAGGTCGCGAACGACTCGATTCGGGTACGAACGAACTCAGTTCGTGGTTCGTGCCACCGAACTCCGAACCAGGTAACACTGGGACGACCAATTGGTTAATTTTGTGGGTCAAACTCACACGTGGTAGTCTGAAGGCAGAAAAATGATGATAGTTATTTTAGCATGCTAATTTTGTCAAAATGAGAACAATAGGAATCCCTTACATTGGCTGGGAAAAAAAAGACATTGTTGCAGTTTTAAAGGAAGTGGTAATCTAATAGATCTCCTACTTCTGTGAAGGTGATGGAAATGTTCGGATTTGGAAAGACTACATGGAAAGGGGCAAACAGAAGCTGGTGACCGCCTTCTGTTCCATCACAGTTCAAGGACCCAGTACCCAAAATGTGAATGTTACTGTGGATTGGCAGCAACAATCAGGATACCTGGTGGGTGATAGGGTTTCCAGTAATTTGAGATATATTTACATAAAAACGCTGATCTTATAAATATTTGAAATGAGGAATACACGAGGCTTTGGGTTGCTCTGACATGTGAAACCGTCTCATTCAACACTCACTATATCTGTTTACTTTGAATTAGTTTGCATCAGGGGACATACCGTCAATCAAGGTGTGGGATCTCAATAAAGAGCAGCTCTTGCATTCCCTTTCTTCATATGACTGCAGCATATCTGCCCTGGTACATTTCCCAATAGCTCTATGATAGCTCTTTTTTTTTTGACTTGGTTAATCTGGTATCCTATTACATTCCAAAATTCTAATCAACAAAGTTAATGCCTTGTTTTCTTTAGGTGTTCAGCAATGGTAGGTATTAATAAGAAAATGACTTAAATCAACCATTAGATCATGCTTGATTAGGACACTGCTAAATTTTTGGGTGTACGCTGTCTTTGTCGTGTGGCCTATAGTGCTACTCATAATTTACTCGCATTCATTTTGTCTTTAGCTGGAATTTATTATGGATTAATTAAATCTCTCTATCTTCTTTTATGATTGATGAGAGTAAAACTTAGTTTTCTACCATCCCTATAGGTTCTTGCGGTCGGTAGATCTGTTGAGTAGGGTGAGAAATTGTGGCCAAATGACCATATTGGTAAGAAAAAGTATAGTCCTCATGCCAAATTGGTAAAAAAAAAAGATGACATTCAAGCCAAATTGGTAAAAAACTATGATAAGTGATGTTGAGGCCAAAAATCGACATAACTCTAATTTTCTTACAATTTTTTGGTTTGCACTTTGCAGAGTCTCGTACATGATGTTTAAGCCAAAAATCAACTTAGTACGTGTATTATTTGATTGGGGATTGGCGAAGAAGCTTACACCGACAACTTAGAATCAAACACACTACACTCTTTTCGACAAAAAATAATCATTTAAAGTCGATGAAAATGGACTTTGTCGTAAATGAATGGTTGGGTTGGGGTTCGAGATAGCGAACACGTGTTTTAGTAGAGTGGGGGTGATAGTAGAAGGATGTTCGTGCTAAATTGGTGGAAAAAAAACTTGTGGCGAGTTAGATGAAAAAAATTAGGTAAGCAATATTTCGGCCATAAAATGGAATAAAACAACCGGATTTGTTAAATGTGCTTATAAGGTTTAGGTCGTATTTAAACTCTAATTCTCCAAACAACAACGACAACATCCCTTAATGCCGAAATGATTTGGGTTGGCTAACATGAATCATCCTTTAGAGCGTCCAAGCACCTCAAAATGCAAAGACAGAAAGAGAAGAGTAAAAGGCGAATGAGAGGTTGAACTCATTCAAGCACTTTGATAAGCTAGCAAATTTGGGATGCCTATTTTACTTGGTTGAACGCATTCAAGCACTTTGATAAGCTAACAAATTAATGGGTTTCTTCAAATAGATCGCGTTTTGACATAAGTAATTGAAATAATGTTGAATTATGGAGAATATTTACCATATTTACAATCTACCCAAGTCAAATCCAAATTAAACTGAATGACTTAACAACCAAATTTTCTTCAAGAAATTGAAGTTGTGTTAATTTTTAGCCAAAATATCACTAACATAGTGTTTTTTACCATTTTGGCACAAACTATCACATTTTTATCAATTTGGCATGAGTGTCATTTTTTCTCTTGCCAATTTGACAAAAGGACTTTAAGTTTTCTTTGCCAATCTGGCCATTTGGTCGAGTAATTGTCAAAACGAGAAGCTTATTGCAGTGGATATTGATGTGATGTGTCAAGGTCCGGTAGACTTGAATCGGATCGTGAAGCTCACTCTTGCCTTCTATTGTCAAGAGTGCAACCTTTAAGGTTAAAGTTTTAGTGAGGGATCTCTCACTAGCACTCTTCGAAAGGGTCACATGACGGTGTGTCGAAAGTTAGAGTCTTGATTATCAACGCCCGACACTTGAAGGCAATAAAAGAAAGCAAGCAAAGTTCAACAACACAGCTTGTGGTTAGGAAGTGAATGTCATTGACTAAAGCAAGCAAAGTTCAACAACACAGCTTGTGGTTAGGAAGTGAATGTCATTGACTAACACCTCATAAAGACACTTATTTTGATAGTACATCACTAGTAGTGGGAAACATTATGATAGATAGCGACATTTCCTAAAAGCCTATAAGACTATACAAAACGTGATAGATTATTGAACCTCGTAAGAAAACCTTCGAAAAAGATTTAAAATGTTCTACTATTACAAATAAGCTGCCCTAATGTACATCCTAAGGGGCCGAAATATGCGGAACTCACACATCCCGCCTGTTGTGATGGCGAAGCATAAAATCATTAGGTTCTCTTCGAAGGGACTTCCTTGTGAGTAGAGGGTGTCACCATTATCTTGCGGTTAAACTTTCTCGTGGCTCCAACGTTGTGCAACAAAGATTGTTGATCTTTATTCAGCGTTGATGTTTGGTTGTTCGTCCCTTAAAGATGAAGTCACATCTCGTTGGCATTGGGTTTCCAAGCATATGTCATCCACATTCATCTTTTGGCAATGGGTCAAGAAAGTCTATTTTCTTATCCGGGAAGACACTTCACATGGCCCCTCATCTCAGCATGGTTTCACCTTGCCTTCGACCACCTACTTTGTTACATGTAGTCAAACAGGGTTGCCAAATTGTGACTTTAGTGTGATCCCTATGTAAGACTTTGATGCTCTTCGTTCATGGTTACCTCGTTAAGTCGGTGACCCAGCTACTTAGCAGCGTTGTGAGCCTACCCTTGATGTCACTCAACCTTTAGTAGCAATCTTTTTTGACCTCTCTTTTGTTCCCTCCCTTTTGTTCCCTCCCTTTTGTTTCCTCGAACACTGTATCAAAATGCATCCTTCTGCACAGTCATGTGCCCCTTAGTCTAGTTGCTTACATTTGAGAGCATTCATGTTCAAGTCCATCTCGGCACAATCAGGGGCCTTCTTTGTGCAAGGTTTTGGCTCGCCCAACATTAAGGAGTGGGTCTAGAATTGAGCACTAAATTGAAGTCGTCCATAGGAACTGTGTTCCCTTACCCCTACCCGTATATTGACATTCTTAGCCACTCCTTCGACGCATCTTGCTTTGGATTAAAGTTGACATCATTCATGTTGCCTCCAATGTGCGCTTATGAGTTTCATTCGTCGTCACAAAGTTATGGGTGGCATGTTCGCCTCCCATAAGGCTCTGTTTGAAGCCATATAAAATCTGAAAATCTAATTGAAACCTGAAAAGGTAGCTGATAATGTAGCTAGAAATGTAGGTGAAAATTTGAAGACGATAATGATTATATAAAAAATGTGTGGCAAAATAGCTGAAATGTAGTAGATTTTTGGTCACATGACGTAAAAGGATATAATAATCATTTAATATTATAGATTGAACGGGTAAAAGAGTAAAATAAAACAAAATAGGTACCTGAAATGAAACACTTGCAAAAAAAATAATTAAGGTAGTTGAAATTTTGGTCAAATAAGGTTCTTGAAATGCCTTGCCAAACAGAGCCTAATTATGAAGTTCACTTAGATTAGTCTTGTGGAGTTGTTGTCGATTGGTTCGTCTCCCTTACGCATCATGTTCAGTCTTGGGTTATCGCGCTAATCCTCGGTTGGTCATCGTAATCACTCCGTTATACTCGCTGTGAGCACCCCATCCTTTCGATATATCCTTTATCATCACTTGGAATGATTCCTTGTTCCGACACTCGGACATCCAATGGAGACATTCATAAGAAACATGCAAATGAACGACTTCTTTCTTGAGGACGCACCAAAGCCACTCACTTTGGAAGAAGAGCTTGTAGTGGAGTGTACTTGACTCCCCATTCGAGCGTGACTTTCCTGTGGGTGGGCGGTACCTCTCATCATCTCCAAACCAAAATCGATCTTCTACACGGCCTCATCTCCTTAGGCTCGCTTTGTCTCGCTTTGTCTCTTACATCACATGGTAGTCAATGACTCATTTTTGTACATGTGTCGTCCATCATCTCATGCGGTATTGAGTTCAAGACGAAGTTATAGACTTCCTTCGAATCCGTGAACCAACATTGATAGAAAGTATCACATAGGTACATAGTCGGGATGCTTTCACCTTGCGGGCCCTTTCCCGATTGATGTTCAATCTTCCGATGGAGGTGTGCGATATGCCCCTTTTGGTCATAGGGGATTGGCAGATTGCATTGATAGCTCGAAGCTTTGTATTTAATACGTCCATCACCTGGATTATCACCCACTCCAATTCTTTGAGGTAAGCACTCACCCATCCTTGAGGCCAGCACTCACCCATCAGACACTCTGAAAGTAAAGGTATTTACTTTTTTTTTACCAAAGCCTCCAAGGCCTCCACACGGTCTTGTCTTGGGTACTCACTTGACTCACTTCCCCACTCATTGTATTGATCACTAATGAACCATTGAGTATTGCCGATCCCGACTCCAATTCCTTGTGGCCAGCACCCAACCTCACACTCTCATAGTAAGGTAGTTACTCATTTACCACCACCTTCATGACCTACACACGGTCTTGTCTTGGGTGCTCACTTTGATCATTGCCTCCCTCATTCTATCGATCACTGATGAACCAATGAGCAATGCCGAGTGAACATAGATATAGAGTGTTATCGTCCCGTACTTTAGCCAGATTGTAAAGTGCACAATTATCTTCTCTCAAAACAAGAATGGAAGCTTTTTGGTCAAGTCATAGTGAGGGATCGCGGGTCAAGTCCTAGTGTGGGATCGCCCACTAGCACTCTTCATAGTTGTCACGAGATGGTGTGTCAGGAATCCTAGTCTCAATTATCAACATCCAACAAACAATAAAAAAAGCAAAATCACTAGAGTTCATTTATTTAAAACAAGCAAGGATCAATACAAAAGCTTGTGTTAGGAAGTGGATCTCTTTGACTAGCATCTCTAAAAAAGGTTTATGTGATAATACAACCCTATTAATAGGAAACAGTAATTACGTAGATAGCGATACGTTTTTTAAAAGCCTAAAAAACTATACAAAACCTAATATTATGACAGATACGATAGGCACAAAGTAACCTTCGAGTATGAGTTACAAATGTCCCTATTATTACAAACTAAGATTCGATAGGCTACATATTAATTTGCTTTCTTCAACAATTCCTGAAGTTACAGGTTTGTCATCTTTTTTACTTATCAAGCTGTAGCTGAGCGTATGGATCCATTCCTGTTACTCTTACAGTCTTACTCTGTGCAGCAAGACCTTATGTCTTAGCTTAGTCTTTGTCCATGTCTTTTTGTTTCTCTGTTTTCCTGCTTTAAGGCTGTTATGTGGGTTTTGCAGGCTGCCTCTCAAATTCATGAAAGTCAATTTGCTGCTGGCTTTTTTGATGGTTCTGTTAGACTATTTGACATCAGGACACCGGATATGTGAGTACAATCATTTTTCTCATCTGCATGTGTTTATTATGATGTTATGTCTGTGCACCAAACCCACATCAGAACAAGCGGCAGACCATAGCCAGGGCTAGGAAGGTTCATTGTTAAACACACGAGTACAGAATTGACCCATTAGTTACATATGAGATTATGAGTAACTACTTCACTTGAATGGCTAAACGTCGTAGAACATGATAAATAGCTGCCCTTGGAATTAAGTCTCTCCCTCTCTCTAACATCGTTTGATACTTGTGGATTCGATTGCTTTGGAAATATTGCTTAGGTGGCGTCTAGGTTGCACGAAAACGGACACGGACACGGACACGGACACGGACACGGGACACGGCACTTCAAAATTTTTAGGACACGGACACGGCAAAAAAAATCAATATACATATTAAAATAAAGGGAATTTGAAGAACATTATAACCATCATCTAAATTTTGATCAATTAAATGCCACAAAGTCGGAAATGACCAATATTAATATCTTATACGTTAAAATCAAACATGTCTTACAAACTACAAAGTTTCAAATTACAAACCCAAAATTAAAATGAACAAAGTCTTACAAAATAAACAAAAAGCATAAAAAATCCAAATTACAAACCCAAATTAGAGTCTTACAACACCATCAAGTCTCATTACCCGACCCATTATCATCAAACTCATCAATTTCATCATCACCAAAGAGCATCATTTCCATGTCGGGCTCATCAAGAGAAAGGTTGGCCACATCAAGACAACCAACATCATCAAGATTATCATGCTCATCTCCACCAACATCCCACATCTTGGTTCTCCCCTTGATATACTCTTCACTATTTCTAGAAAGCAAACGTAAATTATTATGAACTCTTACCAAGTCTTCGGCTCGTTTTGGAGTAAGCTTGTTTCTAGCACAAGAGTGAATAAACTTGTAGATGCTCCAATTTCTTTCACTGCAAGAAGAAGAAGAAGGTTGGCCTAACAACTTGAATGCCAAACCTTGAAGATTAGGAGCAATGGAACCATAAGTAGCCCACCAATGCTTTGCTTCCATTAAAGACATATCTTCTACACATTCCAAGTCTTTAAAGATGTCATTATCTCTTCTCGAAAAGATGGCATACTCGGTGTTGGCTTTTCTTCTATCATCCGCACATGGGAAAAGTCTCCTAAAACAAGATAATCTTGAAGAAGAGACTTCATGATCAACATGTGGAGCAACTCGGCCGGGAACTTCATCAAGCCACTTTTGAGTATAAAACCTTAGAGAAAAAAAAAGGTATTATGGATTATGAAAATATATCTAAAAAAACAACAAAGTAAGAATGGTAAAAAAACAAGATAAGTTAGTAATAGTTACCTTGGAACTAATGAATGTGCCAAGCTATGTAGAGGAGTGCTAGTTTTACTCCAACGACTTGTAAGAATGCTTTGTACCACTTTGAAAAAAGTGGACTCTTCACTTGCACACTTATGCTCATGCTTGTATATTGCCTCTTTGACCTTGAAAGTCATAACCTCCCACCTCTCATATACCAAATGAAGTGAAGATCTATCGGTGTCACAACCTCTTATCATGTTGTAGATAGGACGCGTGAAATCAAGGATATAATCAACCTTGTCCCACCAACCATCATCTAAGACCTTTTCCCTCACAAGTATAGCTTGCCCACGATGATTTTCTCGGTAAGTAGTCCACGCCTCACTAACTACCATTGATTGCAAGGAGGTTTTGAGAAGTTTCATTCTCTTAAGCATGACAACAATAGAAGCAAATCTTGTGTCGGCAACGGAAAGCAATTTCAAAGGAGAAAACTTATTGAAAATGGCTAGCCTCATCGAATGGGTCATTATATAGTTCTTTATAACTAAAGCATCTAGATGAATATCCGTTATCCAATGACACTCAATATACGTTTCTTCATTATTAGAAGTGTTTTTAGCCGCACAAATATTTTTCAAGGCAAGATTAAGAGTATGGACAACACATGGCGTCCAATATATATGTGAATATCTTCCCTCAATTAGCTCCCCCGCACCTTTACAATTACTTGCATTATCCGTTAACACTTGCACAACATTTTGATCACCAACCTCATCTATTACCTCACTTAGCAAAGTGGCAATATACTCTTTGTCCTTTACCTCACCCGAACAATCAACCGCTTTTATGAACATAGGACCACTTTCACAAGCAACCATGACATTGATCAAAGGTCTCCTTTGTGAGTCACTCCAACCATCACTTACTACACTAACTCCTTTCTCTTTCCAAGTACTCTTAATAGGCTCTAACAACCTCTCAACATTTTCTTTTTCTTGTTGAAGCAAGGTTGTTCTCAACTTATTATATCCCGGAGGAACATAGCCCGGAATGGAGTTGGAAGCGGCAAAAGAGTAAGACCTCACATAATAAGGATTCCTTGCAAGATTGAAAGGCAACCCTCCCGTGTAAAACATTCTAGCAATTTCCGCATCCAAATGGTTACGAGCTTGCATATTAAAAGATATAGGAATAGTATTGGTGGATTTTCTTTTCTTACCAAATTGAATATTTGGTTGTCTAGAGCTAATATCGGAGGAAGAAGTTTCATTAGGAAAAAGAGGAACTTTTGGTTTTGAAGCTCTTTTTTTAGCCTCCGCAGCATCATCTAATTTTGTCAATTTAACTAGATCATCGTTTGACACTTTCTCACAAACACTAACTCCCTTCCCCGGAATTTTCAACAAGTGAGCCCTCACTCTAGTATAAGTGCCACCCTTAACAATTTTACAAAAGTGACATTTAAAATTGGCATTACCTCCACCTATTGTTATTTTTTCCCCCTTATCAACAAATCTCCACAAAGGATTATCCTCAATGTCATCACTTGGAGCACTAACACTACCACCACTAGAATCCATAATATATTGTCTGCAAAATATGATAACAATAGCAAATATAATTGGAGCACAAATAATGGTTTGATTGATACAAATAAATTCAGCATATCACAAATCAGCATATCATAAATTCAGCATAAATGGCACAAATAAACGGTATGGTACGGGGAAGTCTCCGGATTGAAGCAAACACCGCATCATGAGTGGAGACAATATAGCGTTCCTATCATAGCAATTCCAGGAAAATGCGCAAGTTGTTATACAAAAGTCATGTACAACATGTGATGAATGAGCCCACTTACGTCTTCCTTTAGCTTTCTTGCTTTGTCTATTTCTTCATTACAATTATTTATAAAGTGTGTTATGGGCTGATTAATGTGTACTGAGTTGGAGCGCTTTGATACGATATGAATCTAGATATTTTTAGATAAGGATGCATATCTTGTGCCACCGTGGAGTTGAGTATAGAAATAAGAAATTAGGGAAATCAGAAATTAGGTTTACCTGAAGGCAGCGGCTGGCCGGCGGCAAGGAGGAGGCTGGCGGAGACAGATTCGCTGGCGGCAGAGGCGGCGAGGAAGAGACGGCGGGTCGGAGCTGGCGGCGACGGGAAAGGGGGAAAGAAATTGGTACGGGAAAGGGGGAAAGAAAGGGGAAAGAAAGGGGGAAAGAAATGGTGGCCTGGTGGGTTTTTGATACCAATATTAGGGATTTTATGTTAATGCCGTGTCCAATAAAATACGGGCCGTGTCCAATTTTTTTTGGACCGTGTCCGACACACCTTTTTTAAAAAAAAACCAAGGACACGGTTTTTGAGGTTTCCGACACGTTTGGAGCCGTGTCTTAGGCGTGTCCGTGTCCGACACCGTGTCGGACACGCGGAGGGCATAATTTAGCCGTGTCCGTGCAACCCAGGGTGGCGTTACATACACTAAGGCTCTGTTTGACAAAACTAGCTTAAAAGGTAACTGAAATCTAAAAGGGTAAGTGAAACCTGAAAATGTAGCTGATAAAGTAGTTGAAAATTAGAAGTTGATAAGGCAACTGATTGTATAGGAAATGTTTGGCAAACTAGCTGAAAATGTAGCTGATTTTTGCTGAAACGACGTAAAAGGACATAATAATGATTTAATAATAGATAAATAGAAACATGTACTGATTTCTCAAATGCTACCCTAAATGGCATTTAATTTCAGGTTAAATAAGCTATTGTCGGAACGAGCAGTTTGAAAAAAAGAATCGTCTTATTCGGAACTTTTAACTTCGGGTTACATTGAGGTTTTTGGTGGTGAAAAATTGGGTATTTCGTGCAAAGTGGTAAAGTTCAGGGTTATCCAAAAACTTTATGAGCATAAGGATGAAGATGAGCTTAGTCATAAATGTGTTAAGGGTAAGAATATGGAGAAAATGTGTGATAAGCATGTGAAGGAAAAAATGACGTGAAGCGAAAATAGAGTCAGTGAGTGAGGGAGTGAAATTAGGGTTATTGAATTGAATTGTGGGGGAGGGTTAGTAAGTATATAAATATTTATATAGGAGCAATTTAGGGTTTATATTGGAGTACAATTTTTGGTGGTTTTAAAGTACTCGTCCCAATTATAATTTGAGAAGAATAGGTTTTTGCTTGGGACATTTTTTTTGTTGGGCTTTATAGTTTTTGCGATTTGTTTTACCATGTTAACTCAGTTACATGTTAACTATAAAAGATTTCTCTTTGTTCATTATACGCTTGAACTGTGATATTAATATCATGTTATATTCTTTTTAAAAACCTCACCTATAAAACCGTTTTTTATTTATCAACTTAGTTTAAAATTCTTGTATTGTTAGTTACTATTATACATCGTATGATTCAGTGATTACTTGAAAACATTAAGTCTAGTTATATTCGTATTATTCAAAAAAATTTCAATATCGCAATTAAAAAAGCAACCCGTGAATTGTTATATTTGTTTGCACGGGTCTAAAACTAGTATCTTTGATGATGTTGAGTCCTTAACCAATCCATCCCTAGCCTCCAATAGTACACCTCAGGGAGCCATGCAGGCAGATTTCTTAAACAATAAGCTTGCTTTCTTTCTTATTTTTTGGGTGTAGGCTTGTTTGCGCTACCCGCCCTCATATTCAAAGAGTTGTGGGAATCGGCTTTCAGCCTGGTTTTGATCCAGCTAAGGTGAGATTTTAACGTCTGTTATAACTTATAACTCTTGTTTATTACTACTCCCATTCCATTTGATTTGGGTAACCACGGTCAAGTTTATCCATTTTTTTTCTTTGTATCGTCATTTGTTAAAGATTATAATAATTATTGCATGCTCTTAGAAAGTCATAGTTGACCTTGTTTCATTAAAATTTTTGCCAGATTGTCAGTGCATCTCAAACTGGAGATATTCAGTTCCTGGATTTCAGAAATCAGAGCGATGCCTACTTAACGATTGATGCCCACAGGGGGTCTCTCACAGCCTTAGCCGTTCATCGCCATGCACCAATTGTTGCAAGCGGGTCAGCAAAACAACTGGTTAAAGTGTTCAGTCTGGAAGGTGACCAACTGGGAACAGTTAGATACCACCCGACTTTCATGGCCCAAAAAATTGGGCCCGTCAGTTGTCTTGCTTTCCATCCTTTTCAAGTCATGCTTGCAGCTGGTGCTGCCGATTCTTTCGTCACCCTGTATGCCGATGATAGTATTCTGGCAAGATGACTTTGCAATTTGGTCAGTGCTATTACTTGGTTTCCGATCCAACTGGGTAATGAGAGATACCCTTACAAAGGTTGTCGAGTTTGGAATTTAGGGGGAATGAATTTTGTATGTATGCACATCGGTAGGTCTGGTTGCCTTGATTATTCGGTTGATTAAGTTTCTGTTTATTTAGGTTGTATATTCAGTAGCCCCCTTGTGTATCGAGGTAGTCAGAGTACATATGTTCCAAGGTAGGCTTTGGCTAATAAGGTGTGGTTTATAGTCACATAGATGTGTCGTTGTAAATATAACATCTAAACCAAGAAAGTTTATTTGATCTGAGATGGATTTATACGTGATACTAATCTATTAACTGCATAATAAGTAATATTATGCAAGTATCTAAATTATTCTTATGATTCATTGATTTGGGATTTCTCTGTGCCTCGGTCTCTCTCGCACTACCTTCTACAGGTGGGCCTCGAGTAATACCTTGAACAATTTCTGGTTCAATTGAAGCAAGCTCGACAATTTACTGCCAATCCAACATC
Organism: Heliosperma pusillum; assembly: GCA_022085475.1. NCBI lineage: Eukaryota > Viridiplantae > Streptophyta > Magnoliopsida > Caryophyllales > Caryophyllaceae > Heliosperma > Heliosperma pusillum. The sequence continues at coordinate 4,619 of JAIUZE010074708.1, read as the reverse complement.
AACAAACGGAAACAACAAAAATCACTGCTATCCGCTTCTATATGCAAGAAGCTTGCCTAGGTTGGCCAGTGTGGGTGGTGACTCAATATGATCGATCTGCATTTATGGAGGAAGATGAAGGACCTGTTGGCTGCTGCTTTCTTTCGACTACCACAGTATCAAATTAGTGATGCATCCTGGCCTGATGTGTTCCCTTTCTATGTTTGTTTTGTTTTGTTTTGTTTCTTTCATTTGGTTAACCTCGCTTTTGTTTCAGCGAAAAATAATAATCATAATAGAGAAGCTTGATATTGATCATTCAAGAGTTTTTGTTTTGATGGTAAATTATTTAGAAGCAACAGCACCACTATTTTTCAGGTAATGCCAGGCCTTTTGAGTGTCCACGAGTGGGACAGAGGGCTACGGCATCGGTTCCCCGAGGTAGTGCATAACAAATCGATAATCTCAAAACACAACTTCAATTTACATTAATCAAACAAATGTGCAAAATACAAGCTACGTTCGACTAATTACAAATTAAATACAACTTATCTATAAATTAATATACGAAGTCGTGATCCGTGTCCAATACCAACGTCATAGTCCCGAATAAGCATCATATCAACAATACCTGCTAGTCAACTACTCGCCATTTGCCGAAAATATCGAATGGATCACGGTAGGGTCACAAAACAATTCCAACACACGGTCAATCAACATATACATAATCAATCGCAAGCGGAATTAATAAAATCATCACATATATTCGGTGCCATCAAGCAGTGCACCAAACCACCAATCGCGGTGCCATCAACTAGCACACCACCGTGTCCAGGGCACACCGTAGACACCATAAGCCCTACCAAAGCAGGTCACCGCCAGACCCAGGTCATCACCACGAGCACTGTCTCTTCCATGGCGAGGCCATGAAAACCGACCCAAAGAGTCTATAGAGTCGGTATCCCGCTACCCCTCCATATAAAAACACCTTAGAACACTGTGGTTGAACCACAAGAACACACTTTCAAACTCCAATCAACATGTCAACCATATCACAATACTCATCAACCAATCACATATACATCAACTGAGTAGGATCACCTATCTTTTAGTATTTCAGACATATCATCATCAAATAGCTATCCAATCACATGAATGCTCCACAATGGCATTTTGGGTAGCATATCAACCACAATCAAAGCATAGAATGAAGATAAGGCCTCTCATCAAACACATCACGTACAATAATAATAATAATACAATCACTACTAATTTTATCAGCAACTAATCCAATACTACTAATCTAACTAAACTCCGACACTAATCACATATATTGAAGAATGATCCTATCCAGTTATCAATTAAAATCCTCAAAACTGAGAAAATCAAAGAAAGTAAGCAAGATGAGAAACTTACCCAAGAATACTGGACAAAATAGAAAGAGTAATGCAATATGAGAACTCAACAATCAACAATCAAAGATGAGGATGGAGGATTAGGATGAGTGATTACGATTAAAGAGAGTTTAGAGAGAAATTAGATGAAGAGAGATAAAGCTAGAATGATTAGAATGAGGGTTAACATAACATGACCCCTAACTCAAGAAATAAATTTGATTTCCGGAAAAGCTGAAAGCGCACACCTTACTCGGTTGAGTACAAGGCTTACTCGACCGAGTGAACCAACCCGACCGAGTTTTGAGGCACTCGGTCGAGTGACACTGAAGACCAACCCAAAAGACCCTTCATGTACCTCTACTCAGTCGAGTTACACACTTACTCGACCGAGTAACCACCAACTCGCTCGAGATACACCCCAACTCGGTCGAGTTACATGCTTACTCGACCAAGTAACCACCAACTCGGTCGAGTTACACCCCTACTCGACCGAGCTGAGTGACCACTAACTCGGTCGAGTGATGACTACTCAACTCAACTGAGTGACCACTGACTTGGTCGAGTGAACACTCAACTCGACCCCCAAAGCTAGGTTGTAACCAAAACTCTCAGACTCGAGCACCAACTCGATCGATTCGAGGCTAATGAAAGATACGAGTATTACACGTTCATCATTGGATCCTAGAATTAGGAGTCATGTCGCTATCCTCAATAAAACGTAGGCATTCGAATTTCCATGCAATGAAAAATTACTGTGACACCCTCAAATTTGCGGAAAGAAAAAAAAATAATTTAAATACATACTGAAGGTGTCCGAAATAAAAAGGTCATTACAAAACGAAATAATATTATACAAAAGAAATATACAAGACGGGAGACATATCTCCCGTATAAATAAGGAAATAAAAGAGTGTATAATAATATACAATCTAAGAACCGAATATAGGTCAATGAAATACTTACTCGCAGCTAGTCAACGTACCCCAAATATGCATCAACACCTGTTACGACCGATTAAATATAAACAGGAAGCCACAGTCAGTGGGGAGTAACTCGAGTTCTCCCAGCCACGAAATGCGAGTTTAATGAAACATGAATAACCATTAAAAGCAATTTATATGGAAAAATACAAAACTAAACAACATGTATGATTTCTTGTTAGAAACAGATAACTAACAATAACCTAGCAGTGAAAGCTATCATGTGAAACCGATAATAAACTATAACCCGAGGTAGGGAAGCTGGTATGCTGGCTCAGCGGTTACCATGTAACATGGCCCTGATACACTCAAACCCTAATCAACACGTAATCATGTGAATCAGTGAACAATCGGGAATCCAAACTCTATCAATCTTAGCCGGCTTGCATCTCACCTTCTAAAACTCATAGAATCATACAAACATGAAAGACCAATACGTCTACAAACAGGCATAAGTTCTTAGAACCGTCAATAGTCGACTTCTGTAACTCGAGGCTATACCACACGGTAGGAAAACATCCTAGTCCTAGACTGATCAGACCTAGCGACAACAGCTATTCCATTCCCCGTCCCATGACATAACCGTCTATGAGAAACTCTACTAGGCGACCCCCTAAGCAGAGATGGCTAGTACTTAAGCTGGCTCCCTTCCCAAAGCGGAACTCTTAGGATGCCATGCCCCGACTTGGAGATAAGCCCCCCAGGCCGTGACACAAAAGCTATTAACCATGAACTATATAATCGTTAAAGATAGTACGGCCTATCGATGTCATGGTCCAAGCTACTCATTTAGAATTAGAATGGTCAAGACGCCATATACTCATAATTCTCTATGGGTACTTAGTCAACACGACACCAACCATATAATAAAACAGTCACGGGAGAAACATCCTATCATGTGACTAATTGCATATCAATAATAATCAAATATCATATCGCCTCATATCTACTAAGGCTAATTCAATAATTAAATAAAACCTTACTCGAAGACAAATCCCCGACCCGAGTCCCGCGACGGGTCATCAGTCAAATCGGGGCTGACTAGATCTTAGTTTGACCAAAACCCGTTGGATCAAACCGGCTAGAAGCAGAGTCTTTATCACATAGACATAAAATCAACATATTCATTACATGTTATTTTATTACTACTTCTAACATGTGAATTATCATATTATACCCAAAAACCCGCTTGACTTAAATGATAACCAATTAAACTACGACCTCGGCTTATAATTTCTAACATGTGAGAAATAATAATTTATGAAAAACCTTTTTAATTAAATATTTTACTTATTAACATTTCCCACTTGCTAAATATTACAAAACACGAAAAAATGACGATATCAAAAACCGTCACAAGTCCCAAAGTGGGACCCACGGGGCTGAGTTGGCCGACCCCAACATGGGCCTGAATGGGCCCACGGGTCCTAATTGGGCTGTTTGGAGATTTTACACTTTTTACAAAAACCGTTTCTTAATTATTTCCCGCATGCTGAACATAATTAAAACCCGTCAAAACAACAACATAACAATCAAACATCGACACAACCCAAAGACCAAAACCCGGACCCACCATGGACCAGCCCAGACCGGGTCTGAACCGGCCTGGACCGGCTGGTCTGGTCCGGTTCACCACCACCACAATTTCCGGCCCCCACTAAAACAACCACCCCAAATTCCACATTAATTCTAACATGTTTTTAATTAACAACATCCATTTTTAAACAATCAAAACAACCATCAATCATACAAAAACCATGATTATGAAGAATCATCCAAATTCATCAAGAACAACCAACATGTTATAAATTCATAAAACACCATAATAACCACTACTTAACATGTTACTAGCTAAAAATCATAACATCATAATAATATGAACAAAAACTAAAGATGAACCAAAACTAAAGAAAACCAAAGCTATGTAACATATATCCGTCGAGTAACTCGGAATCGTTACCTTAGCTAGAAAAATCAATTAGCACCAAAATAAGAAGTATAAACTAAGAAACCCGTCTTCTAATCTTCCCTTAATATATACGAGTCACCAAACTCGTCTTCCAAATCTTCCCCTATAAGAAATGACAAGTAAAACATTATTAGAAGTAAAAATAGATTTTCCATAATTAAAGTGTTGAAAACGATTTTGACGGAATTGAACATAAACCGTACGTGAAGATGGGGAGCGAAGAGGAGAGTCTAGAAATATAAGTTAGGACGGATTTAATTAAGAAATGAAGATTTTATGAAGGTTTTGCTCAAG